>JAVIWB010000310.1:0-149031 GCA_031893035.1 Dermolepida albohirtum | reverse complement strand
AAGGATAATTTCATATAAATTGTATCTTTTACAAGTGAAGAGTAAGTAAATGATAAATTGACGTTAGCTTGAAGTGATAAGACCTTCATAAAAAGTTACTCTAAATTAATGGCAAAATCAATCTTAAAGCTCCATGAAGGTTCATCGATAAATAACTAGCACAGAAAATAAAATAATGCATTTCTTATTTTACAACAGCATGTCCAAGTTACTAACTCGTACATATTTTATTAAAACTATTTTTAATTCTTTTCACTTTGATTTAAAGTAATCTAGACGTACGTCTCAATTTATGTGTTTTTTAAAACTAAAGTTCTTTACTAGAATTCATAGTGACTTAAAGTAATTCTACGACAAAAAAGCAAAATACTATATGTAAATATAGATCGCGCAACCTACTACCAAACGCAAAAAAGGTTTACCCCTTCAATTACCTATTAGCAAACCGAAGTGCAATGTAACTATTAATGCTGTCAATTTTAATCAAGTATTTCCGTACATTGTTCGATAATTTGAACTGGGCTAAAAATTGGTCAGCCCTGAAAGTTGAAATTCAGGTTTTATGTACGATTTAAATGCGCATTAGTTTTGGCATTTTGTAACTAATGTCTAAGTTAAAATATAATGTAATAGCCTTTTAGTTAATATAAAAGGGCATTGATAAATAGGTCTTGCCACAATATTTTATTTATTCAACTTAACCTTCTTTTAGACTTACACATTTATCAGAACTTCCACGAAGTAATTCTAAGCCCTTCAAAAAATATATTTATTTTGGTTTGCAAACTACTCTCCGCCGGCACATGTGGCTTCTTTGAATTTTGAGTTTAAACAATGGTCTGATGAATTCAAAACGAATTTTATTAGTTTCTTGTAGTGTAATAAATTACTTATGAACAGGAGCATTGTCTTACAAAAAGATCAAACCCTTGACACGTTTTTGGGGCATTCAGTCAATGCAAAATGTATTTATTCAACTGTCGTTTTTAGGTACCTATTAGTAACGCAATGAATATGTTTACCGAACATTTAAAAAATGTTAAAGTAAAAGATTACTTCAAGAACTAGTACTGTCGAATCAAATAGAAAAGTATCTGGAGTAAATGCAACATGTTGTTATTTCAACATGTTGTTATTTCAACATGTTGTTATTTCAACATATTTATGTATTGACTGAAAGCAATCCTTTTTTAAAAAGGAAATTATAACTTATTAGGGCAAAATCTTCTTTTGTAAAAAGAAAAAACTGATTTATTCTAACAAAATAATAATTGAGTATATAGAATGGTGAGAGACCTTTGCGCTTATTTCTCAGATGCAAACGAAAGCACTTATATCGCTTTAACTGCCATTGAAAGTACATCTGCTGACCAAACAAACAGCGACGTGTGTATATAAACACGGCTAATTGCCAAATAAAGCGTATTTAAAGTGGATAGTGCGATTTTTAATAAAACAAATTCCGTTCAAGTATACTTTGTATAAAATATTTAAATTATTATGAGCGTAAGTAAAAAGAAAGCTATTAAAATGAGTATTTGCTGTGCTTCTGAAAAATTTGGTGTTTTATTCATTTGTTAATTGTACTCTATAGAATAAACTATTTTCATATAACATAAAAAATTCAATATTTACAAGGGTGAATGTATAATAATTTATAAAATAATATGGAATATTATATAATAAATTAAACATTAAAGAACATGGTCTCAAAATTTGTAGTTTAAAACATATATGTAATGGTAATGTAATAATATATATATATATATATATATATATATATATATATATTATATATATATATACATATATATATATATATACATATATATATATATGTATTATTTAAAACGGAATTTACTTATAGGTTGGTATACATATATTATATTAATTAATTATAACTATTAAACGTAAGTGATATAGTAGTAAATAGAACTTTTAGTTTTTCGTATTTCCCCAAAAACATTAACAATTATAATAAAAAACAAATGTCCGTTTCGTAGTCTTAATATTTATTTTTTTCTTCATTAATGTTTAACAATACTGCAATTGGGTTAATAATTATGGAACTGTGCAGAGAAATCAAAATATATTATTTGATTGATTTTTTTAAATAAGTAAGATAATATTTTCAATAATCAATTAAATATTAATGTTAATGATAAAACAAATATCGGGTATTTGTTTTTCATAAATACTTTTAATAAACGTTTTATTTGTACATATAAGCATACATACATATATAGTATGGATATACATATATTACAAAATACACACATATAAAAGTTTATATTAAAATTTCAAAGAGAATTTAAAAAATGTTTCAAAACACTACAAGCCATTACTTACAAAAACAAAACACAAAAACTAAGTAACAAGCGTATATTAGAATATAACTAGAAAACAAAAAATGTTTAAATATATATAGTGTAAAAAAATCTTTAAAACAAACGAAACTCACTGAAAACAATTGCAATCCAAATGAATCAACTCCATGCGTATTCTAACAGGCCAAAAAAAGACACCGAAAAATCTACGTGAAGAAGTGATGCTGAAGAAAATTTCTTTTCTTTCGTACAAACCAAACTTAACAAGAACCCATAAATATAGCAACAACGAGCATGGACAATTTTTTTCTATCTACATATTTAGGCTGTGAACAAATGATGATGTTATTCTCTCTGTACCTGTTGTTACTACAGCCAATGTTTGAAACGGGCGTCAGGGCGCACCGATCCGTAGACGCTTTAAGCTCCGGCGCTACTGGTGATGCCTGGGACGCCGCGACGACGACAAATCGATCCGACGCGCTTGCGTTCTCCTGCACAGAACCAAAATGCACACTCTGATAATATGAGAGATTAAGGTAATATCCTCTTGGTTGTGTGTAGCATGTACATGATAATAAGCAAGAAAAAGGGATGTACGAATTACATGTATTCTGTCGGTCACACTGAAAATTTTTTTATTGGCACACATATCGCATCTAATCTAGAATTATAAAGTCACCGAAATACAACGCACGTCTTTTTCATTAACTGTTGTATTAATAATTATTAAAATGGTTGTTATTAAAAAAAATTAATAACAAACAGTTTAACAAAATATTGACTAGAATTGTATCAACTACTATTTTGGCATAATTTTGTATAATTGCTTTCAATTCAAGACTGTAATAGTAACTATAACTATTCAGAATGTACATTCTATTTCAATAATATTAAGATCGTCAACTGTTGATAGATATACTTGTTGAAATTTCATTACTAACATAATAAATAAGTGCAAAGCTGTCTTTCGAAATTTTTATTCTAGACGGTTTGAAATAATTGTTGCGGCAACAATTGTTTCATGCACCTGATGAAGCCATAGTATGGCGAAGCATACAATAAAAATTTTTGAAACTCAATTTTCTACTTTTTATTATTTGGATATCATATTTATTCGTTCTACTATACAGAAAGAAATACATATGCTCTGCATATTAACATACACACCTGTTTGGAAGATCCAATCTAACATGCATTTGCTTATCGAATTGCCAGGGCAAGGGTAATAGCAATAGGTAATTAAGTTACCCGCACACTCTAGTACACATTTGCTTAATACATTTAATTAATCAATTAATTAATTTAACGTGTTGAATAATATCTGTTTAAGTTTCAATAGTGTGTAATGATTTCAAATCATATGGAAAAGACAAGTGTAAAGTTAAACATATAGGGCGAGAATTGCAAAAGACATTACGATAATTTAAAAAAGGGGGCAAACAATTGTTGTACGTTGTGACAAGTTCTATGTAACTTCAGACCAATAGGGGGCGGCTCGATATTTCTGGGCTAATTGCTCTCACCACAGTTTGACAGCAACTAGCTCGCTATGTCATCTTTGTTAGAAACGCAAATCATTCGAAAATATTGGAGACTGAATGTGCTCAAACATCTATCGTGAGTTGAAAGTGAGAAATTTTTCCTGTTAGGGCATGAGGTGACTAGTATGCCCAGCTTTCAGGAGAAACGTTGAAAAGTTACCCTGATGAATTATCTCGAAAAATGAACAAATGCTCAGACTGTGGTGAAAAATATATCTCTGCTTGAAGAAAGTCGGAAAGAGGCTATAAAATTAATAGCGTTCACTCAAACTAAAATTTTTGGTGGTGATTCCGACCGTTCAGAGTTGGTTCGGAAAATTCCACGGCAAAAGAAAGCTACATGTAGCATTAAAACTTGAGAAATAAAGCTTGAATCATAGAAACATTAAAATAAGATTCTTTATTATGTTTTCTAAATCATTTTATATTTTGATAACAGTACAGCTATTATAATGAAAAAAATAAAATGACGGAAAAACAAATTAGAGTGTTTTTCAATTAATTGCAGTTCTTAGAGTTACTTATTTATGTACGTCAGAGAATCAAGCCAAAATGTTCTTACATCAACAATCAAAATTTGGTGGACGTAAAGAGACGTATTCATTTTTGAGGTATGTCGATTCTTGTGTGAGTAAAAATAAATGAACAGTGAAATTTGTCATGTTAAATGTTTCACACCGTTTAAATAATAAAATGAGTACAAACGACTAACTTATAAAGGTATTAAAAATCATAAATAAGAATAAAATTGTAAAATAACGGGCAATATACATGCCTGTTCTTCTACTTTTTTTATTTACTTATACTACGAAATCTAATAAATACTAAAAGCAGGATTTACTGTCTCCTGAATAAAACATGGGACAAAAAATATGATTATAGCAATTTCAAAGAAATGCTGCGTAAGTTGCAAACCCATTACTTTACTAAACACAAGTAAAATCTCGTATTAAACTCAATTCAATAGACTAAAGAAATCAGTGAACATGGCTTTGAGAAATAGCTAAAACAGGATTTAGAAGACCTTGAAGAGTATAGACAGATCAAACTAAAAAACCAACATGAAAGACTACATAGAACCGTAGAGAGATGATTAATAACACATGGATCAATAAGTCCCGAGACTAACCCATAGATTCAATAAACCAGTAACCACGTTTTGAGTACTAACCTTTGCTTGAAACGTGTCAAAATTTTAAGTCGATCGGACCAGAAACAGCTGAGTTTTCGAGGTTGGAGTAAAGTCGTTTTGTAGTTTTTTAAACAATGGAAAAAACCCAGTTTCGTGTTCTGATAAAACATTGTTTTTTAATGGGTAAAAAAACCACGCAAGCAAAACAATGGATTGAAAAATGTTCTGTGGTTTCTTGTCCATCAAAAGCAAGATTTGTCGGTGGTTTGCCGAGTTTAAACGTGGTCGTACCAACACAAATGAGAGGAACACTGCAGAGATAGAAACTGTGGAAGCCGTTATACCGGAAAATGTGAGTGAAGTGACAAAAATTATAATGAAAGATCTCAATTTTTGACGGGTCATCAAAGAGAGTGTGCTGGTCGACACAGATATCATATGGAAGACATTTACTATCCTTCATGAAAAATTGAGCATGAAAAAGGTTTTTTCAATGGCCTGGCGTAATCTCTCGATTGTGCACAAAAACAGCAACGAGTCGATGATTCAAAAGCTGTTTATCAGTTGGAAGTAGCTCGTAACAAAAAAGATTTCTTGCGTCGTTACGTGACCATACACACATGGATACATCACTTTTTTCCAGAGTCGAATGGCAGTCATCTGAGTGGCGCACAGCTGGCGAAAGCCTTTATCCGAAACGTCCGAAAACGCAGCAGTCAGCTGGCAAAGTCCTGGCGTATTTTTTGGGATACACATGGCGTGATTTTCATTCGCTACCTCGAAAAAGGTAAATCGATCAACAGTGATTATTATATTGACTTACTGGTGCGTTTGAAGGAGGAAATCGCAAAAAAACGTACCCCACATTGTGAAATGGTTCAAAAATCCTTTTTCAATGCCTAGCTCCATGCCACAATGCACCCTGATATGCTTAGTTGTTGAAAACAATGGCAAAATTGAATCAATTTTTTTGATCTGCTTCCCCACCCCCCATCTTTCACATTGAAATTTCCCCCAGTGACTACTGGCTCTTTGCTGATTTAAAAAAATGCTCCAGGGAAAAAATTTGGCTCAAATGAGGAGGTCATCGCTGAAACTGAAGCTTATTTTTAAGCGAAAGATAAATTTTTTTCTAAACATTTTCAAGTGCGAATAATTTCCAACCACTGCACCGATTACAATGTAATCTACGCTCAAACTATTACGTTCGGAAGGTCAAAAAAAAACCTTCAATGCAAAAAACGAGTTGTTTTAGAATTCGGTGGTATAGTTGCTGTGTATTTTCACTTGTACTGTTCTATGATAGTTATAATCAGGCAACCAATGTCCAGCGTATATCTTTGAATTCAGTTTGTTAAAAATACCTCACCCAATTTTTTTCTATTCAAAATTATTACTATGTACACTCCGCGCAACATGAATAGGACCAACTGCATATATGACTTTGTAGTCCCATAGAGCGCGCTGGAATTGTTATTTTCGAATATAAAGGCGTTATATATCAATCTTCAGTGATTAAGATTCCGTAAATGTAAAACAAAATTAAAAAGTAGAGTTTCATATATGCGTCTTCATTGCATTTCTCTTTTCGACGATCATTAATTTTATTCTGACACAAACCTTCAATGAGGAAGAAATATTAACATAATGAACACTTGGAAAATGGTTAGAATATTTAGAATTCGGATGTATACCCATCCTAAAAGAGAAAAAATATATAGGGGAGCCTTGGGCAGCGGCAAAAAAAACCACGTCTTCGATTTTAAATTTATAATTACCAGCGTATTTTCAGCCATGGTGTACTGTTGTTCATATGATGAGTAGACACAATCAGCGGTAAATCAATTTTATTTTTCTTTGAAGTAAATAAAACAAAAAATAGTCATTTAAAACACTTGCGTATATCTAGTTTAACCTGAATTCAGTTTGTTATAAAATACCTCACCCAATTTTTTTCTATTCAAAATTATTACTATGTATAACCTAAAATTAGACGTAAGTAAGAAAATGTGTCTATTGACATTATGTGTGAGAGATACTAGGCAAAACAAGCAAGGATTACTTTTTGTTGAATCCTTTTATCCGATTAGTAAATATTAAATTCTAGATAAAGTTTCTCTTCCTTAGATTGTGTTTACTTAAAAATGCAAATGCAGGAGTCAAGGATGATGGGAACATGCTATGACGCGCGCATTAATTGCAAATCGAAAAAAGCAGACGTCCACACGTAATATTACAAATGAATATTGTATTTCATATAAAAGGGACTAAGTCCTTAAGTCATTATGAATACATGTGAGAAATGGCTTCTTGGTCTCATGGATTTACGATATCAAACTTCTGCACTTTAGCGTTTAAGTTTGCACGTAAAAATAACTTGAAGCATAACTTCCGAATTGACAGAGTAATGGTATCATAACTCCGTGAAATGGCATCCTGGATTAAATATTTGTACCCCAGAATCAACTAGTACTGCTCGTGCATGTGTTTTAACACACCTCAGGTAGAATTATTTTTTAACGACTTAGAAACTGTTCGTGAAAAGTACAAAAGATCGAATAATATCTAAAATGTTAATGAGACGGGAGTACAAACTTCTACTAGACGACTTCCAAAAGTAATATCTTCGAAAGAAAAATACAAATAAGGAGAAGTTGTTCTCTCTTCACCAGAGAGAGAATAACTAGTTACTGTTGCTGATTGCTGCTCCGTCCCAGGAAAATCTATACGTCCTGCTATAATTATTCAATGGAAAAAAGTCCTAGGTATCTGGTACTATCGACAATGACAATAGTTACGTAAACAATTAAGTATTTTTGGAATGGATTAAATATTTTGTTGCATCTGTTAGAACAACTTAAGGCCGAAAATGTTTACTGAACCTCGATAATAACGTGTCTTATAGATCTCTGGATGTATTGGATTACGCCTCTCAAAAATATGTTATTCTATCTGTACCATCTCATAACACTCATAAAATGCAACCACTCGATTTAACTGTGTACTAACGACTAGAAACATATTTTGAAAGAACTATTAATAAGTGGCAAAAAATCACCCTACTCAATACGTAACTTTGTATGAAATAGGACAAAT
The DNA here is from genome assembly GCA_031893035.1 of Dermolepida albohirtum. Taxonomy (NCBI): domain Eukaryota; kingdom Metazoa; phylum Arthropoda; class Insecta; order Coleoptera; family Scarabaeidae; genus Dermolepida; species Dermolepida albohirtum. Next base: position 140,932 of record JAVIWB010000310.1, on the reverse strand, counting down.
TTTTGTTTCTGCATACTTGCAAGCAATCATTCCTCAAAATGTCATTCACAGATGTTAAAAAATTGGAATAGCCGACGGTAATATTGACATTTGCAATGAAATTGATTTTTTTACATCTAAACTCATTAATAAAGAACGCTGAACGAAAGAAAATCAGAGCCAGATTGTTCGAGTAGCCCATCGCACTATACCAAATTCGTCTATTCATTCGTGTTCACACCAATATATTTTAAATGTTGAAGATTTAGAAGAAAACGCTGTTTTGGTTGTTGAAGTAAATCATTTATAAAATAGCGAATATCAGTTATACAAGCTGTAATACCCATTCATTTCCAAATTTATCAGGTCCAAATCTAGATGTCTTTGACACATTGTCTATACCAGAAGTAAACAAAAAACCAAAGGTTCCACCGAAAACTCTGAAATACTAACTTCAACTCCAGTAAGGCAATTTTTAAGAAGTAAACAAAGCCATAAACCTATGAAAAAAAACAAGAAAAAAATCTTACATTACGACATACGTTTTCTTACTTCCCTGGTGAACATCTGTACGAAAACTCCGAGGACGCATCTTGTATCGTTTGCAATAATTTGTTTAATAATTTCAAATCCGGAGAATAATGGTTACATATGTGCAAATGTGCACAAATAACTCTGATGGTATATACATTTGCGAATCTTGTTAGGACTTTCTTTAAACTTCAAGACGATGAGTTCATTGTTGTGCTAACACTTGACTGCTTTTACCCGAACACCGTTTAAATAGTAGTTGCTTTTGTCCGAATTGGTAATTCCTTTCATACGAAGTGCTTTTCAAAGGGAATGAAAAGAAAAATTATTTTGTTGAGCTTTACAAGTTCTTTTTAAGTTTTAAGGAATTTTAAGTTTTGTTAAATATATGTATGTATGTGTTCCTGTTTTCTAATTTTTTTAATATTCTATGTATTGTTATGAAAATATACAAGTTTAAGTAATGTGGTCGCAGTGGCCCTAGTCTCCCTTACGTTCTTAAAAAGAAAACAAATAATCAAGAATCAATTTTCAGAAATGACATTGAAGAAAAAAATTATGCACAAATAAAATTATATATTGTATTTAGTTCAAACGCTAAAAAGAATTAACTATGAATCTTATATATTATATTAAGGAAACAAGGATCTATTCTATAAGTATTCATGAGCAAATACCTAAAAAGAGTTCAAACACAATACCATATAAACAATTTCGTAAATGAACCTAATAAGCGTTAATTATTGAAGACATTAAGACGTCAATGGAGATTATTGTGTCACGTGCTAGAAATACTTTCCGATATTAAAAACAAGCACTAAAATTCTTAATCGGTAGAAACAAGATACTAACAAGACCAATAATAACATGAAACATAAAATTAAAATAAAGTGATAAAGATAAAGTGAAATATACAGCAATAAAACACAAACCAATGGAGAAGTTTAGTTAAAGATATTTACAACACGTATAAAGGTACACTGACTATCTCTAGCGTCATATAATTGAACTGAACTACTATAAGGAAAAATGTAGTTTAGATAAAATTCAAGATCACGACCAGTGAATTCAAATAATTTGCTAATGAGACGCCAAGACGTCTCACATTCCTTAATGGAATGAATAGGAATACTAATAAATAACTTGTAAAGATAAAATTCCACTAAGACAACATACCTTAGCATATAATGCAAAAAATAATCAAAATATTTTGCGGAAAATAAGCTTACATTTAGTATGATCTACACTGAATTAACCATTTGTGGCAGTTACACGTACATATATACTTTTTATCTATGTACACTATTATTCTCAGAAGTTTGGCCAAAGTTTTATTGCATGTAACACAGATAGTCTTAATACATGTCTTAAACATATCTGCAATTAAATGATGAAAGTATTGCGAACAAAAGATGTAATTGAGCATTTTATGAGCTGGTATACCCAACCTCATTTGTGCCGAGTTATTCTAATCTATTTATTTTACAATACATCTTATCGATGGAATCAAGCAGGTAAAGATTTTATTGTATCTTCTCTTCCTTTTAGGGGCTCGTCCTTACCCGTCTAGATTGTATAGAAAATTTGAATACGGTTTTAGTTTCTGTTTGAATATGATTCTTTGTGGTGGTACGGTAAGTGAATAACAGTGTTCGAAATGGCCTCATGGTAAATCAGTAGGTATTGGGACAATAATTTTGCAAGAATAAAGTTAGCAGCAGACAAACCGGTGGAAAAATAAATCTAGCCGCGTCGATAGTAAAATGCACAATCCATCAATATAAAGAAACAGGCGAATTAGAAGACCGTAACTGTCCAAATCTGTCACGAATATTCACACCAGCAGATGATCAGCTACTACAACTAATAAGCTAATGCAATTGCAGAAAAACGGCACCAGAAATAGCAAGCGAATTCAAACGCGAAAAGAAAATACATGGTCGTTCGTAAACCATTCATACACCGTAGTAACCGATTGAAAAGGCTAGGCTACAGTAGCCTCGAGAACATCGGTATTGGACGACAGAATAACAGAAAAATATTTACAGGAATGTTTGTCAGACGTTCCGCTGATGAGAGAGTTATAATTTGGGGTTGCATTTCTTATTCAGGAGCAGAGACGTTACACCGAATTGAAGGAATAATACGGAAAGAGCACTACTGCGAAATATTAGAATCCCACGCCATTTTTTCTGGACTGCGATTAATCGGCGATAATTTTACTTTTATGCAAGATAACAATCCGAAGCATACAAACCGAATTTGCAGACAGTATTTGAATGAGCAAAATCAAGCGAATATTTTATGCCATAGCAACTGCAGAGTCCAGATCTCAACACTATTCAGTTACTGTGCGATGGATTAAATAGAAGGGTCCGAATTATCGGTTCCACTTTTAAAGAATAGCTCTCTAATGTTCTTCACAAAGACTTGAATAACTTAATAGGCGACATACATGCGAAATGCTGATTTTTTGGCGAATGCAATAAAGCAATATTGAAACATTTTGTTAATAATGAATAGCAGAAAACGAAATTTTTATTAGATTTTGATAGTTGTTATTCTAAGATAAAACTTTTTTTTTGAGCATTGCCTTTAATTTTCTGATTTTTTAAACTTTTATTACATAACGAAACTTCGATGGACGATTCTAACAGAATAAAAATTACACTTATACCAAAACGGGATCAAACGAAAAGTTAAAAAACATTTTTATGAACTAGTAAAAACACGTTATTTTATTTGAACAAATTATGACCAAAGATGTATATAAAAGTTTTATAATACAATCAACAGATAGGTGTACAGTACTGTGCAAAAGAAAGAAGCAACTTCTTGAATTTTACAAGAAATTATTATAAAAGGATAAATAATAAGCTTAATGTATAAAAACTAACAGATATCGATATTTAAACATAAACAACTTAAATTTTTAATATTTTGTATGACCACCTTTATTTTTTATGGTATTTTGCATTCTTTTTGGTAGGCTTTCCATTAATGAATTAATGAAATTTTCCAGAATATTGTACCACTCTTCCTGTAGTATACTCCACTGTTCATTTTTGTTCTTTGGCCCCCTTTCGCACTTTTTTCTGACAAGATAATCCCACACATGCTCAATAATATTTAAGTCAGGACTTTGAGGTGGCCGTATCATAGTCTGCAATACCCCATTTGCTTCTTGCTGCGTTAAATGAGTTTTCACAAGATTTGGGGTATGCTTAGGATCATGGCATGTTCTTCTAATAGTTTTCTGTATTTTTCAACAGTTAATTTACCCTCTATTTTTACAATTTCACCCACACCTGCTGCCGAAATACAATCCCAAACTTGTGCGTCGTTAACATACTGACGTGTGTTCGTTCTAAATAATTGATATTTAGATTCGTTAGTCCGTAGTACTTGTCGCTACTTATTATATCCCCAAGTTTCGTGGTCTCTGGCATATTTTAATCGTTTCCCTCTATTACATCGTCGCAGTAAGGGTTTTCTCACGGCCATGCATCTCTTCAAGCCTGATCTGAGCAAGTATCGCCTTACTGTTGAAGAATGTACCGAACAACCAGATATTCGCGCAAGATCTGCAGCTACTTCTGCGCTAACTTTCTTACGATTTTTTAAGGAACTAACTTTTAAAAACTGTGCATCAGCATTACTGAGCTTTTTTGGACGTCCACTCTTTGATCTATCACTTACGCTGCCGGTTTCAGTCATTCTTTTTATTTGTTGCACGGTGTACCGGGAACATTTCACTATCTTTAATATTTTCACTTGACTATAACCCCCTTGGTGTAAAACAATAATTTTATTTCTGACTAGTTATGCTATTCCAGGCATTTTCTATCTACTATAACAATTTACAGCACACAATTTTTTCTTAAAATTAAAATTTCAGGCGTAGTCGCATTTTTTTAGAATCTAAATAAATTCTATTGTGGAATCACTCGAATGGTTTCTACTACTGAATTAAAAACAAAATCTTACAGGTAAATAACTCTCCCTTGAAATTTTATTACAGAGCATTGTGGTGCAATAAAATTTATTACTTCAATTCTCTTATCAGGCGGTTGATCTCACCCCTACGCGGAAGTATGATGTTATAAAGTTGGAAATTTCCAGTGATTATATTTCCACCAATAAGTGAATCGTTCTTGGAAAGAGGTGTTAAGTATTATAAATTAAATTAACCCAATAATTATTGGGTAAATTTTAGTAAATAAGTTTTGGAAAATATTGTTAGGTGCTTCTTTCTTTTGCACAATACTGTATATCGGAATAAACGTATTTCATTCATAGGCCTAATGTCATATATGTATACATTAATTGACTTTAATAGTTGCCATGATACAGCCAATTAAAATGATTATGATATAGTTACTGTATATAAGTGCATATGTACTAAAGATAACAAATATACGAGTGGAATGAATAGTTTCTCTACACATTATTCATACACTTGTTGAAGTAAACCTAAAGCACTGGATGATACGGTTTACTAAATATGTAACGCATTATTCACGGAGTTTTTTAATGTCTAGACTAGGGCATTATGCATTTATATGTACAATTCATATTTATTATTAAATTTGTTCATTAAAAAGAATTTAAAGTGTGTATGTATTCATAAATATGAATAAAAATATAATTTATTATTGTTTTATACGATAAATTAGATGTTTTTGTATTTTTAATTAGAATGTTGGTGCTAAAAACATTAAATATAAATTTTAAATTAACGTTAATAAACGTATTTACATAAATCATGGAATATACTTTAAATTATCTTGCTCTTTATTGCCGTGTTCTATCTCTATTTTAACAGTATTGACCTCCTAAATGAATCAAAACCAATAATTCTGAATACTGGTATAACACTTACTACATTACAAATATGTATAATGCAAAATATTTATCTTTCATTATCAGAGTACATATACAGGTGTTAAGTTATCGGAATACATGTTGTGACTAAAGCATGGATTTACAAAATCACAAAAGTATGCGCATATAGGAATATGCGGAAAATTTTTTTAATATTTACAATAATATTTTTATATTATGCATTAGTATACAACTAAAATAAACAGCGGACAAGTCAGCACAAGTTTATGTTATTTTTTTCTCTACTTTGCCTCTTTAATGACCTTTCTATATAAATAAGAGTAATTTCAAAATGTGTCAATTTTCGTTGTGGTCGGCAATACGCAATGATGTCTAAATTCAATCCCAGTTTCAAGTTTGTCAATTTTCTATTGATTATTTTGTACTTATTAAGTTCAATGTAATGAGAATTTTTTGTATACTCCAGTTGAAATTAGGAAAATTTATAAAAACGATTATTTCCTTTTTAATTGATTGCATTTGCACTTGGCAATCCAACCTCACATTTTTTGACGTTTGATTTTGATATTAATTTTCAATCATCCACTCTTAAACACTAAACAGCACTAGAGTATATAAAACAGTGCCCTTACAGATTATAAACCCAACGCTGCACAAATTAGAAAAAGAAAATATCGAAATCGAACGGGAAAAACTATTGGGTTGGCAACTAAGTACTTTCGGTTTTTACTGATAGAGAGCGTTGCTTTATTTTTTGTATAACGTATGTTAGTGCTGTACTTTACCGTTTGTCGTGTGATACTAGTCACATTGATGTAACTTCAGAAGTAAGTAGTGCGTGATTTTTATTAAAGCTATTAGTTGTGGGTTAATTTTAAATGGAGTGCAGAAACGAACATTTTCGACATATTTTACTATTTTATTTCCGTAAAGGAAAGAAAGCTGCTGCGGCTCACAAAAAGATATGTGAAGTTTATGGTGCTAAATGCTTAAAAGAGCGCACGTGTCAGAATTGGTATAAAAAATTCCGTTCTGGAGATTTTTCCTTCAAAGATGAGCAACGTTCTGGTCGGCCTACTGAAGTTGATGATGACCAAATCAAAGTCATAATTGAAGAGGATCGTCATATAACTGTTCGAGAGGTTGCGGAGAGGCTACATGTATCGCACACAACAATTGAAAAACATTTAAAATGTCTTGGGCTAGCTAAGAAGCTTGATATTTGGGTAACTCACGAATTAAAAGAAATTTATTTAACACAAAGAATCAACTTTTACGATATGCACCTTAGACGAAATGAAACCGACGCTTTCTTAAAACGAATCATCACTGGTGATGAAAAATGGGTCCTGTACAGTAACATAGTTCGAAAACGATCGTGGAGCAAACACGATAAACCAGCTCAAACCACATCGAAAGCTGAATTGCATCCAAAAAAGATCATGCTGTCAGTTTGGTGGGATTACAAAGGTGTTGTGTTTTTTGAGCTGCTTCCAAGGAACCAAACGATCAATTCTGATGTTTACTGTCAACAATTAATAAAACTGGATGAAGCAATCAAAGAAAAAACGGCCAGAATTGTCAAATCGGAAAGGTGTAGTTTTCCACCAAGATAATGCAAGGCCACACACATCTTTGGCAAGTCGTGGGAAACTATTGGAGCTTGGCTGGGAAGTGATGCCACATCCCCCATACAGCCCTGATCTAGCACCATCTGATTACCATTTATTTCGAAGTTTGCAGAATTCTTTGAATGGTAAAACTTTCACAAATGACGATGACCTTCACTCGCACCTGGTTCACTTTTTTGCTGATAAGGACCAGAAATTTTATGAGCGCGGAATCATGCAGCTGAAAGAAAGATGGCAAAAGGTCATTGAGCAAAATGGAAAATATATAATTGATTAAAAACTATTTGTTTAAAAAAAAGTGTTTTATTTTATACTACAAAACCGAAAGTACTTAGTTGCCAACCCAATAAACGAATGCAATACAGATGTCGGTAAAGGTATGTTCTTCTAATAGGGACGAATATGGGAAAGGATGATTTTATAAAGCATTTAAGCAACTTATAACAAAAAGACACGATGCTGGAAAAATAATACTGTTGATTAAGGAATAAAAATAATGTCAATAAATAAATAGAATTGAAAAAAAAATTGAAGGGAAAAGAAATTTATTCATTTAAAATCGAGATAGTGTATAACCCCCTTCCACAATAATAATAGAAAAGAGATTACCACAATTGTTCAACAAAATGAACAAACAAAATGTATAGAAATAAACTGTTTATTTAAAATATAAAAACAAAAATGTTATATTGTTGAAAACCTTTATATACTTACAGCATCATAAAGAAAAACTTTCTTCACAAATAAGATCCAAATATTTCTAGGCACCTTCGTTTATAAAATCATTATGTCAATTATGTCGTAATTATTATTTAATAGATATACGTTAATGTATAATATTATAAATAAGGTAAAGATGAAGTTTGAAAAAACTGATACTAAATTTTTATATCGACTAATCTTCAAAACACAATTTTCAGGAAACGGTTATCTTGCGGTGTATATGTTATAAAAATTAAAGTTATACATGTATTGTTTGGATATAAACTTAGTTACAGACTAAAATATAAATTTTATTTGTCTATAACATCAATGCAATAGTTCGCATAAATTTTTAAAAAAATGTAATGTATAATTAATTTCACCAAATAAATATTTGAAAAGCTTCTACAATATAATGATGTATAGATTTAAATATTGTCACAAAATATAAATAAGTAGGTACCGATGATATCTTGGTCGACGTTCAACAAAACTTTAGTATTATACTAACGGATGGGCTATTTAAAAGTTTAAATTTAAAAATGCAATAAAACAAAAACGGTTTGAAACTTTGCCAAATTAATTTTTTTGTTGGGAAGTACAATTGTTCTGGCTAGAGATGGAATATTATTTCATTCATATAGCTGCCGCGGCTGGCCTCACAGTGCCCCATTCAATCGAACCAATTTTCGAGCACTTTTTCGAATATATGGGGTCGTATCTCGGCAATGACATCACGAATGTTGGCCTTCAAATGCTCAATTGTCTCTGGTTTGTCGGCATAACAATTGTCTTTAACGGCGCCCCACAGAAAATACTCCAACGGTGTGAAATCGCAGCTTCTTGGCGGCCAATTGACATCATCATTTCGGCTAATTAAACGGCCATCAAACGTTTGACGCAATAAATCGATTGTTGCATGAGATGTGTGGCAAGTTGCACCATCCTGTTGAAACCAAACACCGTTCACATCAATACCATGAAGAGCGGGCACAAAAAAATTGCTTATCAAAATTGGTGCGATAGGTGTCTCCATCGACCGAAATAGTTGCGCCGTCTTCATTTTCAAAGAAATATGGGCCAATGATGCCTCCGCTCCACAAGCCGCACCAAACAATCACTCGTAATGGGTGCATTGGCTTCTGTAAGACCACGTGTGGGTTTTCTGAGCCCCAAATACGGCAATTTTGCTTGTTAACGTACCCACCAAGATGAAAATGAGCGTCATCCGAAATGATTTTTTTTGGCAAAATCGACATCATCGTGCAGTTTCTCGTTGGCCTATCTAGCGAAGCGAAAACGAAGCGGATGGTCATGCGGCTTCAACTCTTGAACCAATTGAACTTTGCAAGGCGTCATACTGAGATCTTTTCGCAAAATTCGACGTAAACTGGTGCGTGAAATGTTCAATTCTTGAGAACGATGTTGATGGATTCTTACGCACACTCTCAGCCACAGCTTCGATATTTTCGGGTGTACGCACTGTACGAGCACACTCACGTCTTGGCCCATCAACAATGAAACCAGTTTCACAAACTTTAGCAATAAACTTGCGTATACCGGGCACTGTTGGTCCTTCCAATAAATCCCAACGTTGCTCAAGCGTAAATCGATTCATTTCGTTCAGTGGAGATAATATACTGAATTTTGTGACAGAATAGAATGACATAAGTATTGCCAGATTCGAAATAACCAGTGGTTCAAATTTAAACCGATAGATGGTCCACCCGTTAGTTTACGATATCTAACACATGGATCAATAAGTCCCGAGACTAACCCATAGATGGCGCTCGTAGTAAACCAGTAACCACGTCTTTCTAGAGTACTAACCTTTGCTTGAAACGTGTCAAAATTTTAAGTCGATCGGACCAGAAACAGCTGAGTTATCGAGGTTGGAGTAAAGTCGTTTTGTAGTTTGTTTAAACAATGGAAAAAACCGAGTTTCGTGTTCTGATAAAACATTGTTTTTTAATGGGTAAAAACACCACGCAAGCAAAACAATGGATTGAAAAATGTTACCCGGATTCTTGTCCATCAAAAGCAATGATTTGTCGGTGGTTTGCCGAGTTTAAACGTGGTCGTACCGACACAAATGACGCGGAACGCTCGGGTAGACCTGTGGAAACCGTTACACCGGAAAATGTGAGTGAAGTGACAAAAATTATAATGAAAGATCGTAAAGTGAAGCTCCGTGAGATTGCTGAGATGACACAGATATCATATGGAAGTGTATTTACTATCCTTCATGAAAAATTGAGCACGAAAAAGGTTTTTTCCAAGTGGGTGCCGCGATTGCTCTCGATGGAACAAAAACAGCAACGAGTCGATGATTCAGAAAGCTGTTTATCGCTATTTACTCGCAACAAAAAAGATTTCTTGCGTCGTTACGTGACCATGGACGAAACATGGATACATCACTACACTCCAGAGTCGAAGCGGCAGTCATCTGAGTGGCGCACAGCTGGCGAAAGCCGTCCGAAACGTCCGAAAACGCAGCAGTCAGCTGGCAAAGTCCTGGCGTCAGTTTTTTGGGATACACATGGCGTGATTTTCATTGACTACCTCGAAAAAGGTAAATCGATCAACAGTGATTATTATATTGACTTACTGGTGCTTTTGAAGGAGGAAATCGCAAAAAAACGACCGCACGCAGAGAAAAAAAATCCTTTTTCACCAAGACAATGCACCCTGCCACAAGTCGATGAAAACAATGGCAAAATTGAACGAATTGGGTTTTGATCTGCTTCCCCACCCCCCATATTCGCCAGATTTAGCCCCCAGTGACTACTGGCTCTTTGCTGATCTTAAAAAAATGCTCCAGGGAAAAAGATTTGGCTCAAATGAGGAGGTCATCGCTGAAACTGAAGCTTATTTTGAAGCGAAAGATAAATTTTTTTATAAACATGGTATTGAAAAATTGGAAAAGCGTTGGAACCATTGTATCACCCTAAAAGGTGATTATGTTGATGAATAAAAAAAAATTTTGCAAAAAAAATGTTGTTTTCATTGTTAGTCTCGGGACTTATTGATCCATGTGTTACATACCAATACTAATCGAATTCTATATTTAATGAACGTTTTAAAGCGGTATTTCTAACACCTAGTCGAGAGGACTGCGAATAAATGTCGTAGTCGCTGTTAATACACCTTAAAAAATCGCAGTCGTTTGTTAGAAAGTGGATGGATAGTTATATGAAACAAACCTCATTGCAGCAAAACAACTATTATAGATCTCGTCTTAGTATTAGAAGCCACGTGAAACGATCTAGATTGTCATTGCAGTTAAGATTGTTAGGATAGTTTTAGATGTATATAGATACGGCTGCAATAATATGGCTTGCGGACAGAAATTGAATTTGGTGTATCCAACCTGTGCTCAGCAAGTGCAAACTCGACCACGCGTAACTTCCCAGTTCAGCCCTCGTGTTCAGAAACACGAATTCCGAACGCTTTGTCATGCCAACGTACACATTCAAACATGAGCATGGTATGACAGAGAAGAGATTCGATAGTATTGGATGGCGTTTGAGATGGTTTTGATATGGTTTTAGCAATATCCTACTAATGGTGGATTGAGACATGAACTGGATGGTCTGGTGTTCAGAGTTGACTTATGGTGTGGCATATAAATAAAATCATAATAAATTATAAATATTTCAAGCAAGATATCCATGGTAGCATATCATAAACCAGCGTCTCAAATCCGTGACTGTCCAGTTTCGTTTCTCATACTACACCTATTTCCAATGACCATCTACTTTATATCTAAAATGTCACTGATCGTGATAGTCGACATCAAAACCATCTTCAAAGATTTCGGCAAACTGGTAACCTCAGTGTATACATTAGCGAAATAAAACAATCGGTTTGAACAAAAGCGTTGTATAAAGACGTAGCGCATGGCCGAATCTGCACTTATTGAGCACAAATTAAAAACCGAAAACCAAATTTAATTACATACTATCTTTTTCTGGGCTTCCGGGCTGTAACCGCGTCACTGGTATAACTGCCCACTCTCTGTCTGTCGCACTGAAAAAACAGACAGTTTTCAGTGCGACAGACAATAGCAAAAGTTGGGCCCTGAAGATGTCCCATACGAGTGGGTACGAAACGTTAGCAGTTATACCAGTGACGCGGTTATAACCCAGGAGCCCAGAAGATAGTATGGACTACGACCACGGAAGTCTACGTAGCAGATTTAATTACATTTTGTCCAGATTCTTTTTCACAATTCATACTATTCTTGCTTCGAAATTTCTGAATTCATAAAAATTCAAAAACACCCTGCCAATTTCAACTGCGGTAACAGCAAGCCTTTACACAATACGTAGCAAACCCTCTCGACTCCTCTCAAAACCATTCCGTCATAAACATAATGCTCCAGTTACGCGGAGTAAATCCTATTATAACTCCTTCATGCCGTAAAAAACTTTCGGTTTCAATACAACAACGACGCAATCAACAATAGTCGTGATGATGACCCTTTTAAGAACGGAAGAAACATCGATACGTGAAGCTGTAGTATTAGAGACGCGATTCCAGCTCGGAAACCCAAAAGAAACCACATGAGAAGATTTTCACCTCAAAAATGAATGAATCGTTATGAACATCACTTGCCTTCTTTTTCTAAATTTTGTGTATAAGTCAAATTGGCTGATACTTTGTGATTTTGTAAGGAAGTAAAAAATAAAAAAACAAGACAAATATAATAAATTACTTTTAAGAGGACTCTGGGGCAATATTTTTATTTTAATACCAATTTTTAGCAACCATTTTCTTAGATTTTGTTGCTTAAATTTTTTAATTCTATGAACGAATGTATGCAATATCATTGACATATTACCTACAAATGTTGTCGTGGAGTTATTTATCTACTAATTATACACAAACAAAATATAAAATGATTTAGAAAACTTTCTCTATAACGAAAAACTAGATTTCAGTCACTCTTATTCCACTTTTATGTTGAATTCTAAACAGAACAGTGACTGTTTAGAATTCATTAAAATAGTTTTCTATTATATCTCATTAATTTTATTAATATATTTCAATAAATTAGTTTTTTACTTGTCAACAATTCTTGTTTTAATATTTTAACCTTAAAAAAGCACAGTTTGAAGCAAAATAACATCGAATATATGAAGAATGAGACAAAATCACTCCCGTTGTAACAAAAAATTTGATACGGACAATGCCCAAGCGGTTATCTTCCTTAGGTTATGCTACAAAATACTGAAATTTAAAACACATTCATAAAGTATTCGATTCTAAGCGAATAATTTTGTTGCAAAGCCTTTATTTTTTTTAAATTGAATTTTGTATATATTTTAGGATTAGTTATGATAATAGAAGAATATGCTACTTTACATAAAAGCTAGATGAGTGATTTGTGTCCAATTGTATATACAACGGTACATTTCTATATATTGTATATGTCTACGTACCAATTTTTCGCACGCGATTGTATATATATATATATATATATATATATTGTACATATATATATATATATATATATATATATATATATATATATATATATATTGTATATATACATATATGTATGCAAAATATTGTAAATACATTTTTGGAAATAAAAATAAAATATGGAAAAATTTGTAAATATTATTATTAAAAATGCATGTGCAAACACAACGATAATTGTTTCACATATTCAATACAAGCACATTCTAACCTAAACATTTGTTACGTGAATCAAACACGAACGAAATATTTATATTTGTTTTAGTTGTATTTATATAAACACTAGATAACAGGTATGTTGATTATTTTTTACATTTTAATCTATCGTTAAATAAGGCGCTCTAACACGATATTACTTTTCAATGCAATATTTAACAATAACTTTTAATTCTGTAAAAATAAGTAGTAAGCAAACTGAACGGCATTTAGAACTTACCTGATGAAATCGGTATTAGTAATTCTTCGACTTGCCTTTCCATAACGTATTCACGGCTTTATTTAACCGGTGCACTTCGTTAAATTCAATCCATATTTAAAATATTAAAGAACGCACACGCATAACACACATAAAGGTTATTCTTGAGACTGGTTTAACTTAAGACATAACCTTAAAAAATGCACACAAAACAAGAACTTACTGTTAAATAATGCGAACACTGTGGTCACCTACGCACAATGAGTAGAAAACCACCTCGAAAGCCTCGTACAGTGGATCAAAACTAGCGAACACAGTCTTTGTTTACAAATATTAGCACTATTTGCGTTGAACGCACAGGATAACCGTAATCGTACAAGAAATGTTATTTGAATTTAAGAAAAGGCTAAATTCGCATGGTGTGTGATAACGTGTCTGTAATGCAAATCCTTATTATCATTTCGATTATGTATTTTCTCAGGCGTTTTATAATGAGATAATCACAAATTGTGAACCGTATATCCCTGTTTTGACACTTGTTACTTCACAGCCGCCATGTTCCTTAAGTTAAGTGACGTCATAGCGACCATTTACCTGGCCTCATGCGATTTGAAGTGCTTAAATTCTTTGCGTTTCTTATTACACGGGTCCCATATGTAATTAATATTGGCGACAGTCGCGTCACGTGATTAACTTTCCTATATATTTTTTATTATTAAAGTAATTGATTTCTTAAAATTATGTCTTAAGCAATTTATGTAGATTATTAAACAAATTAGTAATGTCATTAGTTTTCCAAAAATATTATTACGCTATTGTAACAAATAATTTTTAGGGGTATAACGAACTGTTGAAGACTTTACTGTACATATATAATTGATCAAATATTAATAAGTAGATAATCACTTAAAGTAGATAAATAAATAATCGCGTTAAATTTAGCAATGTGACGAACAATATATGTTGTTTTTTGATTTTGTTATTTATAAGTATTAATGTATGTATGTAAATTAAACATTTGTTGAAATAACGGTTTCAGAGCCTAAAATTTTATTTTCAATTTAATTTAAGAAAAGCAACTATAAAATAATATAATAATTCTATTTCTTTACAGTCCGGCCCGTGTTCAGATCATTTTTTGGATCTTAATGAATAAAATTATCTCTTTTATTATAGGCATTTGAATAAAGTTATTATTTTCAAGAACGAAGACTGACCAAGTCATTTTTATATTCATAGTTACTTGTATTTTTTATGTTGTTTACATAAGAGGGTGAAGAAAATGTTCTCAGTTTGGCACATAGATGGCGATAGAAGAATTAAATAGGGTTTATTTCTAAAGCTACATCTGTTATATAATCTATGAATTTTCATTTAGTAATGCGTTTTCAACGAGTTTTTGTTTGAAGAAAACAACTATTGTACATTTGTTAAAATGTAAAAAAGAATTACATATGTATCAGGTGATAAATACTTTCACCTCTAAACATTTAACGTTAACTGAAATAAAAATCGACATGAATTGATCTCATAAATGATGTTCAATAATAAATAGGCAGCGGAATTTAAGCATGTGAATATATAAAATACATTTTATGTGATTACTTATACGTAAAAAAGTTCTGAACCAGATGGGTACCAGAATTCCTAATTAGCCAAAAACGTCAAAAACTGAATTTCTATAAATAGCATTTGTAGCTTCTCCAACGTAGTTTTTCTGAATTTTTTCGCCGCCCCGTAACTGTTATCGAGTCCTGAATTCACCATTTCTCGACAAATCAAAACAATGATCTTTTTAGATAATAGATGAAAGCTGATTTAAGTGCTTTAAAAAGGGCGAAAACAGTTTCATGGGCTAGGAAAATAATGGCTACTGTTTTCGGAATGTGCGTGATGTAGTTTCGTAAACTATCTTGAGAAGCGGTGAATCAAGAAACTCTTACCCGGCCTTATTAAATAGACTAAAATTAAAACCAAACAACTACATTTCTTAAAGAAAAAATCTGTTTCATCATGAAAATGTTAATTCATTCAATAATCACAAGCAAAATTGTTTGATCTACGTTGTAAATTGTTCTCGTATGCACCTTATCCATCAAATTCAATTTGTACATAACCAGCATAGATAATGGGCCGCTAGTAATTTTCAAGAAAAAAACGCCTAAAGCTTTTAATTAAGAGATTTAATCAGTACGAGTTTTTCTGAACAGTTAAAAACAAAGGTACTACATAAAGTCGCAAAAAAACGACAACGTCCGTGTCATTCGAGAACTTATCGAAAGTGATCGCCAATTTACTGTTAACGAAATAATGTCAGAAGTGAGTGTCAGAATTTTCGCTTTAGAAAAGTTAGTGCTCGATGGGTTCTATGGTTGTTAACCGAAAATCAAAAACAGGTCAGGTTCGAGGTCTGCGAGAGGCTCCCGAATCGATTCCGGCAAGAAGAGGAGGCTTTTTTGAAGCGCATCGTCAAACATGATGAGAGATAGGTCCATCAGTACATCCGAACAAAAATGACGAATAAAAGGTGGCGCAGAAAGGATAAATCCTGTCCAGTGAAAGCCAAAACCCGTTTTTCAACTGGAAAAGTTCTTGTGACGATTTTTTTACTACGGAGAGGTTTTACTCATTGATTGTCTTCATGATCGATGAACAGTGAATACGGCTTGCTATTGCCTGTTGCTGGAGTCAATAAAAGCTGGCTACCGATACAAAAGACAAGGTACGCCCATCAGAAAGGTCATCCTTCTTCATGACGACGCTAGGTCGCACACCGCGATTTTGACAAGGAAAAAATTGAAGGAAATGCACTGGGAAACCCTCGACCACCCTCTCTACAGTCCAGATTTTTATTTACTTCTATTCTTTCGTCCATGAAAGAATCGCTTGAGGGGGAACGATTCGAAAACAATGAAGACAGTGAGAAACGTATGCGCAATTAGCTGACCACGTGTTCCCAAACTGTTTTTGAACAAGGAATGTTCAAGCTTCCAAATCGCCAGAAGTATGTAGAGCATGAAGGAGGCTATGTAGAGAAGAACTGAAGGTTTCATTTCTGTATCTTATTAATCACCATCGTAACCGGTTTCGTCATTATTTTAAATAAAAAGTTATTTTGATTGGATTTACTATTATGTCATTTTAAGATTCGCGAATTTGTTATGGAAACCTTTGGGGGCCTTATTACCTCACAAAGTTACATTTATTTTACGAAAAGTAGATATAATCTATATACATAGTGCATATTTCGATTACTAAAACTATTTTATGGCTAATTCTTTTCTAATGCTTCGCACCATAAAATGAGACTTTTATATGAAACGACAATAGTTTAAGACAAAAATAATACATTGTGAACACATGTTCATAGCGAAAAAGAATGAAACTACTTTAATTAATTGATCTCATACTTTAAAGTTGATAAATTTATTTTGATTTACAGCAAATTACTAATGTTACAACACAATAAACATTTATTTAGAACATTATCTCGACAAGCAAGCAACAAACCCACAGCTTCTGAAGTCCTTACTTGCTACATCCAACAATGTAATGAACCGCCTTGGACGTCGTACTTTGTCAAGGTACGAACATACTAATAGAATTCATTATATTATAGGATAATAACATAGATACTGTTCTTCGAAATTTACTTGACCAGTGTCTTATTAATGCATGAAACAACATTTGTCAGACATCGTTAATATTCCCTCATACTATTTAAATAATGCAAATAAAATTATTTCCAAATTAAAATTTTCGTGTATCGAAAACTTGGTTTAGGTGATGCAGAGAGTATGGTGTTTACAGGATAAAAATATAATAAGTTTTCTTAAATGATTAAGAAGTTTTAAAGCCAAAAATGGCTGTTACTGGAAAGGAAATTGATTTTGTTCAGGATATGATTAAAAACGACCGATATACTACTGCCAAGAATATTCAAGCAACTTTAGGTTGCTGTAAAGGCAATTAACATTATGCTACAAAAAAATTTGAAGAAATGTAAACTTTGTTTCCATTGGATTCCTCACAATTTGACTACAATTCAAAAAAGAAGAAATTCATCCGAAATAGTGCAGATCTACATTAAATTGCTTTGCCAATGAATCGTCTCATCTAGTAAAAAAAAGGCAAAAATTGACAGTTTCGATCTTTTAAAGTCCAACCTCAACAAAAGTTAAGTTAAAAATATATACGTTGCCACTGTTGCGCTGAAAATTATCGTACTGTTAAAGTAGAGTGATACACTAGTTTCTTTGCCTCAACTTTGCGATTGAATATTTGAATGCTCAAAACTGTGAAGTAATGATCATTAGTTATTAGCTGAAATCTAGCACCTAATGATGTTTTAAATTTCCCACGTTTGCACGTATGAAGGATAAGTTACGGCCCTTACGTTTAATCAAGTTGATGCATAAGTTCATAGCGTTTTTATTGATTTCAAAGTTTATTAATTTTTTTTGTTGTGGTTGATCGGTTACAATCCATTATAATGGGCAATTCCAGAGATAATTGGCGTAGATCATCATGTATCGAAGTGTTCAGACACCCATGGTTTTTCCGAACGTTGAGATAGGTTTATGCCAACCATCTTTAAATCTAGAAAACTATTTCTATGGTATACTCTGCCCAATTACGTTTTCTCCACAAACAGCGGCTTTCGGTGCATTAACTCTTCTATTAAACTCGAATATATCTTTTTGTTTTTTTTTACTTGACATTCCAATTTCTTTCGCCAATGAATAAAACATTCCTTGCACAAATCCCGACCCAAAATAGGTTGAGGTATTTAATAATGAAATAAACAACATAACTCGAAAAGGTTGGAGATAATGTTTTGAAGATTGGTTTTCATGATAGCACAAATGTATTGACTGTGAAGAGGAATATTTTCAAAAATTGTTAGCAAATGTGATTTGTTAAAAAAATTTATAATAATTTTTTAAACTTAATAGAAAGAAAGCAGTTCCCGTATACGTATATTGAAATACAAATAGAACTTATTTCGTGGATACTGAATGACAGCAGTATCTTGAAAATTGATTCAAGCAAATAGAAAAAGAAGCATTCGAGGAATTAGAAGAAAATTTACGACTATTTTTTTTTATAGAGTTTAAAAATTTTTGGTGATATTTTTGTTCCTTCTGCTTTTACTATTGTAAAATACTAAACCCACATACACAAATAAATATATAACTATTTTCTAAATAAATAAATAAATAGTACTCTGTCACCTTCTATTTTAATATGTTTTTAAATTTTTTTTTGTACAATACCATATTCTTTAATTTTTCTAATATAGTTCTGCAAAAAGTTTACAGGTTTATTATTTATTTGTACGCAACTTATTCAAAATTTGATTCGATATACAGAGAATTAATTACATAAACGATATAATGTATTTGGAAGAACAGTATTTTGAAAATTCGTTTTCAATTAGAAAAATGCTTTTGCATCACTCTCAAATGTTTTCTTTTATTTTTAGTCCAGTAGTATTATAAACGACCAATGGGGAAGGTCACATTTTAATTGGAATGTTGGTAAATCCAATTATCACATCCTCAGGACCGGATGTTATCCGTATATAAAATATCACTGCACCAAGCGACCTGCGCAAAATTTATTAGTGGAGGATTACTTCTTTAGATGTATTAAAGTACTTAATTTAGGTTGGTACTAAAATATATATATATATTTTGAAATGCAATTTTCTAGCAAATGTTTTGTCTCCATTAATTCTCTTACAGCGATTTGCTTATATAGTTGAAATCATGAATGTTTTCCGATTACTGTCGTATGAAATAAGATGTCGACAGGAAGTGAGGAAATCAAATTAAATACTACTGTTTTCAGATGTGATAATGTTAGGAGTTAGATTAATTGTTGCTTTTTTGTAAATATAGGTTGCATTAAATGTCATTAATATTGGTAAAATAAACGCACATTTTTATTAACATTTAGGAAGCACCTATATATTGGAAAAGAGAGTTTATTAGTAAATCATTTATTTTCAAGCAAGGTACATGTGAAGTATCTTAATGATACTTATCTGAAACACCTTAGAAAGTACAAAAACCACATCGGAAGAAAGAAACAAAAATGTATGGAGAAATTGATGTCTTATGAAATATTATTGAAATGATTATTAAATACCTCACAAGAAGAAGTAGTTCGTTTATTGAATGAAAAAATTAATTACATTTTAAATTTTAACATAATAAAACTGGATAAAAATAAATAGTGTAACATAGTTTATGTACTGTCCATGTCTTCATCGGTATCAGATTCCGAACCAGTATTTACTGAAATAACAAATTCGTCTTCGTCAAAGTTTGCTTCTCTTTCATAACACTTATCTATTAACGCATCAGTATGTCGAACACATTGCTTCCAAAAGTCAGGTGTGCAGATATTTAAAGATTGCTGCCACATTTTTAAAACATTTTCATCTCCATATCCTTTTTCATCATCATGTTTATTGTAGTGCGTTTTTGCACATACCCAAGCAAGTTTGATTGCATTGAATTCACAATAGTATGGTAGAATTCAGAGTACTTCATGGTCAGCTTTTCCTATCAATTCGTCAATTTTATAGACCTTTTGCTTTTTATGCCGCTTTGCTACTTCAAGCAGTTCACATTTTCTCATCATAAGTTCATTGTCCATATTATCATTCAACCAGTCAACTATTTTCCAATTTTTTCCAATTTTGACATGGTAGCTTTTCAAGTAATACACTGCGGTAATCCGCATTATCCATTACGATTAAAGAAGGTTCATGCAGATTTGAAATTAATTGATCATTTATCCATCTTGTAAAATTTTGCACTGTTCATTTCACCATGATAGTTTAGTTGTTGCTGTTACCGAAGGAAATATCAAACTTGCATTTTCAATAAATCCATCTTTACTACAATCAAAAACAAAAAACTTGTTATTGTAACATTCAAATTAGTTTTGTAATGCCAGTGTTTCCATATACTGTTTTTAGTTCATATTTATTCATGTATTTTCTAATATTTTCTTATTTTTATATTAAATCCTTATCAATTTTTTTCTTCAATTGATTTAATTACAAATATTTTAGCACTGAAATATTTACACGTTGTTATTAAATCACTATTGTAATCTATCTGCTTCTGGGTTTCCGGGCTGGAACCGCGTCACTAGTATATCTGCCGACGTTTCGTACCCATTTGTATGGGACATCTTCAGGGCTGAACTACTGCACTGAAACTGGTGTAAGTCGATGGGGGACGTGTTTATATATGGATAATGGGTCATGGGTCAATGGAGCGTTACGGTTACGGTTGGGTCGATTAGAGATCTGACCCCACCATCGTTGTACTCAGAGCTGATAAAGGTAACGCCACTGTTGTCTTGGACAGTGATCAATACGAGCTTAAAATACAAACTCTTCTCCAGGACGGCTCGTATAAACTTCTTAAGCGAGATCCCACCTCACGAATAGAACGTACCATCATATCATCTATCAAAACCTCTTCTATCCCTACCGATTCTCACAGAACCTTATTACCCAGCGACTCCAAAGCCCCAAAACTGTACGGTCTCCCAAAAATTCACAAACCCAGCATTCCTCTGCGTCCCATAGTGAGTACCATAAACAGTCCCACTTATAAATTATCTAAATATCTCTCGAACATCCTCAAACCTTACACCGGCAATAGTGATTCTTTTATTAAAAATTCCAAACATTTTGTCCAAAGACTAAATGGCCTAACGGTAGATCCTCATGATCTACTAGTCAGTTTTGACGTCGAATCTTTATTCACCAGAGTTCCTATACCCGACACTATCCAAATAATCCGTCAAATCCTTTCCACTGACAACCAACCTGATGATTTGGCCAACCTGGTGAATACTTGTTTAACCTCCACCTATTTTCAGTTCCGTGGTAATTATTATGAACAAGTATCGGGTGCAGCTATGGGGTCTCCTCTCTCTCCTGTTGTCGCTGACATTTTTATGGAGGCCTTCGAACAAGAAATTCTTCACTCTTGTGACCAAAAACCAAAATATTGGTTCAGATATGTAGATGACACCTTCGTTATTTGGCCCCATGGTCGGGATTCCTTGAACAACTTCCTCGTTTTCTTAAATTCACAACACGATTCCATAAATTTCACCATGGAGATTGAATCTGAAGGTTCCCTTCCCTTCCTCGACGTCTTGGTAACTCGTCATCTGGATGGTTCACTAGGACATTCAGTGTACCGCAAACCCACACACACTGATCGGTATCTCAATGCCCTCTCCCATCATCATCCTGCCCAGAAACAGGGCGTTATCAATTCCTTAGTCCAAAGAGCTGTGAACATATCTGACCAGCATTCTATATCCCAGGAATTAAGTCACGTTACCAAAGCTCTTATAAATAATAATTTCTCCAACCATAATATTCAGCGAACCATAGATCGACATCTTAATCCCAAAATCTCACAACTTAATACACAGCTTACATCATCTCCCCCCCTCTCTAAAGCCCACCTACCCTATATACAAGGTGTTACTGACCGCATCAGTAGGGTTCTTCTCAAAAACAACATCAAAACCATCTTCAAACCCCATTCCAAATTATCTGACCCTTTTTCCGTAAAAGACCATGTTTCTTTAGAATCAGCTGGTGTGTACAGGATTCCTTGTTCATGCGGCAGGGCATATATTGGTGAAACAAAGCGGTCTGTCGGCACTCGTGTTTCTGAACATGAGCGTTGTACTAGGTTGCTGCGCATAGCCGGTTCTGCACTTGCCGAGCATAGACTGGAAACCGGGCACCATATTCAGTTTAATTCAACCAAGATCCTATCCCGCACTAACCACTTCTATGGTCGCAAAATCCGTGAAACTATAGAGATCTTTAAGCACCCCAATAACCTTAACCGCGATGGTGGCTACCCCCTACATAACACTTGCAATCCTGCATCTCTAATCTACCCAACCGCAACCGTAACGCTCCAATGACCCATGACCCATTATCCATATATAAACGCGTCCCCCATCGACTTACACCAGTTTCAGTGCAGTAGAAAGATGTCCCATACAAATGGGTACGAAACGTCGGCAGATATACTAGTGACGCGGTTCCAGCCCGGAAACCCAGAAGCAGATAGCATGGACCACGACCGCGGAAGTCTACGTACCAAATTCACTATTGTAATCGTTCAAATAAGATGTATTTTATTCAAATCTTATTCCACAATCTCAGTTGTTACTAATTAAATATTTGCTCTTACCTGTTAGAATTGATTACATTCCACTGATATCTACATTACAATATTATTTTTTGTAAACAAATAACAGTTATATCACAAATAGGCACAAATAACATCATCTTATCAATTTCTATGTGCTAAAGGATATTCTTTCAGAGACACTCACAATATTGGAGAATGGATATTTTTTACTACTAATGTAATAGAACAAATTAATTGAATTAAATATAATTAATTAATAATATCATGAAAACTCTTTTTCGAAACTCGTTTTATGACGACGTAGTCTTAGAATTTTCTAATAAGTTTCTAAGTAACATTCTATCCATTATATGCTTTGTGACGTAATTCTTGTTGTATACAGTCAAGTTAATAAGTGCTAAATGATGAAGTCTCAGTCAACATACTTCAGTTTATATTTTAATTTCGTTACAGGAACTATAAATATATTAATCTTATTATTTAAAAATATTCAAAAATGTTCAATATAATTAATCAATGATTAATTGGATATGGATATCTGTGTATATTCACTGCTTTACTATACAACCTTATTAGCTTTATTTCTTCTCTATTTTAATACAGGCTGTTTCAAAAAGAATATATGTATTTCGAATGCATATATTTATTAAACTTTAAGATATACGAATATGAAACTTTACACACATATTTACGAACCCCTCAAGTTCAGATTACAAATGTTCAATAGGTCCTCCATTAGAGACACGGACAATATCACATCGATACTCAAATGCCTCCCATACTCGGGCAACCATGTCCTTCGTCACTGATGTTATGGCAGTACGGATCCGGTTCTTCAACTCTTCCAAGTTCTGTGGGAGTGGTGGTATATAAACGTTGTCTTTAACGAAACTCCACAGGAAGAAGTCACAGGGTGTCAAATCCGGTGACCGTGGAGCCCAGCTGAGACATGCTAAGTCGCCAGCTCCTTGACGACCAATCCAACGGTTCGGTAGAGTTTCATTCAGATATTCATGCACTTGGCGACTCCAGTGAGGGAGTGCCCCGTCTTGTTGAAAAATGAAGTCGTCTTCGTGCAGCCTCGGAAAGAACCAGTTTTGTAACATAGCGAGATACTGCTGACCGATAACCGTGTTTCAATCAAAGAAGAATGGGTCGTAAATAGATAATAGGAATATCGCACAAAACACATCGATTTTAGGCAAATCTCGTACATGTTCAATAGTTGCATGTGGTTCTGTAGACCCCAAATTGGAACATTGTGTTTGTTGTGCGAAAGTGTTATCATTGTCAATACTCGTACAAACTGTCGATACTATCTGCGAATGTTCCACTCATTCGGAGAATCAATTTGGTAGCTCAACCTGAAATGTCTTTGCATTGTAATCACGGAATTGCACTTCGCAAACTCGAGAAAACAGAAGACAACTGACATCTAGCGGCTATTAAATAAACTAGACTATGTATTCGTTTCTCCAATAGCCGAGCCGAGGCGCAGCGATCGATAGTTTGGACAAAATAATACTTTGTAATAAGTATATTCTCTTTGAAACACGCTGTATGTGTAATACAACTTTTTAGTAATTATTAATGTTGAATAAAGCTCTGGGTTTACAATAGGGCACAACCTCGTCCGGAAAGCTGAATAGGGGCAAATAATAATTCCTGTATATTCTAAGCTAAGAAAATGATTTAGAAACTTATTTACACCAGTCGCAGTTAACAATCAACGTTTATGAGATATCTTTGCGTCACCGACATGATTCAAGCTGTCGCTAATGTCTACACATATTCGCCTAACATTGGTTCATGTCGGTGGTTACCCGCGGGATTGTTCAACTTTAGTGATTATTAGATGTATTCTTTTCTTGGGATGGAACTCAGTCATTACAAAACCAAGCGTTTGACATTTTTACTTCACCCTTACTTAATTTAACAAAGAAAGATATTATTCATTGTATGGAAATGAAGCTGGGCACTGAAGTGATAGTGATTAATATTATCTCTGAGTATATGGAAGTTATGTGTTTATTGAAAATCTCGTAACTTAATGCATGCTGAAAAAACAACTTATATTAATTGGTACAAACAACTGTGGTTCCGCGTTGTAAGAGGAGCGGTCATAATTAGTAAACGTTGTGATACGGCAAGGGCATTAGCACTATCTGTAACACCTGGCGGGCATTTTCTGCATACATCCCATAATTTGGTAGCCAAAGGTCAAACGAGTGCATTTTAGTGAATAAAAGCTTGCGAACATTGCCTGAAATAAATTATAAAGGATATAATTACGAATGTTGCATTTTAGGCGCCTTGTAATCACCGTCTACGGGTGCCCTACGACGGCATAGAAGTCATAGAAAAAGCGGGGGACATTAGCCTATGAAAATACTTTATGATTTTCATACTAGAGACTGTAAACTATATATATATATATATATATATATATATATATATATATATATATAGGAGAATCTCGAGGAAAGTCATTAAAAGTTTCAGAAAAGTAGGAATACATGAAAAAATTCAAATATTATTATTCATGTTCGAAGCCGTTATTTTACTTAAATGTTATGGAATATTATCATTAAAAAAATAAATAAGAATAGAGTACATACGCCCTTCTCGTAATTCCAGTGCACAACAATCACGAAAACAAACAATTTCGAGAAACGCAGAGGGCAATTAGGGTTGCTAGTAAGATAACACGATTGCGTTCTACCAATATGTGGTCACTTCATATACCGAAATGCAAATGATGGACCCATTTAACATTAAAATAAATATTTTGGAATTATGACCAATGAGGAGCCCACAGTGCAAAGCCACAGTCATATGTTTTGCCGGTAGATTGCTTTATCTGGTTTGTAAAGTTATAATTAGCGATGAAAACTGACTATTTATATGTTTACAATATTAAACATACTTATTTGAATAGCGGAATATCTAAACGAGCAAAAGATTGATGGGTGGGCCATAGTCTTTATGATTCTGGCTTAGTATCAAATGACTTATTTTTTTTTCTACATCTTAAGGATAAATTGAGTTTGATATCGATCACCGAAGTCGTAAATGCTAATAAAAGACGTAAATGACATGTTTCTAAATATCTGGAAGAAATATTAGAAAACTAGTTTACTTGAATATATGTGTACTCATTGTAACTGCCAACTCTAAATATTTTTTAGTAATTTATATTCTAGACTTAATCTCTAATGTTTTTGATTTTTAGGTATTCCATGCCTCGCTTACGGCATAGCAGCAATATTCCTTATAAAACATACCGAAACAGTTAACACAATGCATGGACCGGTAAAAATATACTTTTTATATCCAGAAGATAAGGGTTCCTTACATTAGAAAAGAAAAACATGTATACTTAGTAAAATTTTCTTTATTATTTCGTTAATAAAACATTGTTTACCAATAAATTATTGTGTTGAATGATTTTGCTGTTAATACTTTAGTAATATAACCTCTTTTAACGTCCCGTAAATTAATTTCAACTTCTCTATCTTGGCTGTAATAAAAGGAATGCATTAGCGTCTTCATCATTTATATGTTACGCAAGAGATATTTTAAAAGCAAGTACTTCTTTGACTCCGAAACAAAATGCTATTTTCATTAGATTTTAAAAAACAAAAAAAAATCATTTATCGAGTTACGAATCTACAGGAATGTTCAGGATATTGAACTTAGTCCTCGTATTTTCCGTGTACATATCTAGTTAACTAAAAGTCCTGTAAAATGAATTATCATATAATAATTCTCGATTACATACTTTATTCCTTTCACAATGCAAGAAGAACTAGAAAAATCGTCCCAGTCGTAACTGAAACAATTAATTGTGCGTTACCTAGCAACGTTCAATAGTGACAACATTTCTCTATTATGTGTCAAATTTGAATTCAATTCATTTATTATTTTGTACTTTGCATAGTGTTTCGCATTAAAAAATACAAAAAATATGTTTCGTGAAATTAGAATATCGCTGTGTACAAAAACGATTCACGAGCGAATGGTTGAATAGCATGAGGACGAGAGTGCCATATTTGAAAGTGGAATGTTGGTCAAAGCAGTTTCGGTGCGGTCGTGAAACCATTGAAGATGCCCAAATAAGCTAAAGGTCTTCGGACGCAACCAATCCTTATGTTTGCATGAAAGTTGAAATAATGGTTCTCGAAGATCATCATCCATAAACTATGAGGTTTCAGTAAGGTGGATTCCCGAACAAAAACTGTTTTAGCAACAAAATTGTAAAAACAATTTATCAATTTTTAATACCAGATGTTGACGATTTCTCTAAGAGAGGGGCAGGTGATAAACTTGGATACATCACGGATTCAGAAACAAAATTAGAGTATCGATAAGGCTTCTCCGCCTTCAAAACAGATCCGCACACAATCTTCAGTTGGAAAACTTATAGGCACCGTCTTTTTGGACTAAGAAGGAAATATTCTTGTTGAATACATACTAACGAAGACTACAATAACAGCATCTACGTACGGTAACACTTCAATAAAATTCCGTACGGTTATGGACCAAGAACGTTGACGTTTGTTTCAAAAAGAAGCGCCTCTTCTTCATGACAATGTGTAAGCTTATAAGGCAACCAAAACCCAACTCGTGCGCAAGTGTAAGCTTTTTGGGCTGGACCAGCACTATCTAGTCCGGATTTGATTCCGCCTGACTTCTTTTTATTTAGAAATTTGAAAAAGCCCGTCAGAAAATGTCATTTTGCAGACGATAATGAGTTGCAAAATAGATTTGATGTATATTTTGAAGACTAACAGAAATAATTTTTCGGACAGAATAAAGTCGTTACAGTACAAGTGGCGCAAGCGTGTTAAAGGTAAGGGAGATTTCGTTGAAAAATAAAATTATCTAAAAAAAATGTATATTCTTTATTTCATTCTTAGGTAAATAACTTTTCTAATTGCCTTCGTATCATTCCGAATTAAACAAAGTCGACATTTATGTTTCCGATTTACCACCAAGAAATGCAAATTCTACTAAAACATGCTTGAAGCTCTACCGAGAAAACACAGAGAGAATATATGTACATATGTATATGTACATATACATACTTCTAATTTACTACTTTATTGAATCTTTGTCTACACTGATATAAGCTGTAATAAGTTACAGTAATTAAAAGCATTCCATTCTCCATTCCATTTTGTTCTTTTTATTTGTGTTGTAGTAATCTTTATTGATTTTCGCACATGTCGCTTCTTTAATAGACTTTATAGACAAGACTATGAACACCACTTGATTTCGCTTTTCTGATACTTAAAAATGAGAACGGTTTTTTGTTCCAGAATTAGTAGGCCGTTTAATTTGAATACTTAACGCGACATATAAATATAAATCATTATCTTCATAGTAGTATTTGTTTTCTATTTTCAAAATGTTTTTTTATTATAAAACCTCGTATGTAATACATACAAATAAACTAATCTCTTTTTTAATTTCTAAATTATTAAACATTATTCAGATTAAAATGATCAAAATAAATAAGATTACTATGTAAGATCTTAGGAATAAAATTAATCTAAGAAAGAATTTGTTTGAATACAGGTTATTGTAATTAACTAACCTGTTGATAGCAACAACGACGGTAGCTCCATCGGCTCTATGGAATGCAACCAGCTGCACTCCCTTTTGTTTGTACGGCAATTTAACTCTTACAGATCCTCTTGATATAAATTTGGAATAATGGCCTAAAGCATAGAACATTGGCTGCTTATAAAATTCGCCTGATGCGGCATCCACTATGATAGGAGAGTCGACATTGTTGCCTATGTAGGTAGGACCACCAGTTCTATCTAAAGCCATGTTCCAATCAACCCAACCGATAGCCCAATGTTGCAAATTCTAAGGAAGCAATTTAAAAATAGTCATATATATTTTAGAACATTATTCGGGAATAAATATTCGTATTATAATACATTTTAAAGGACTTAAGAATAAGATTAGATGTATGCTATAACATTACATCATGCAAAATCTTGTAGTACTTTAATAATTGAGAATATTATTTTGGTAAAAAGACACAACACAACAATAGCATTTTCAGCTTTAATTAAAAGTTCCTTATTTTCGAATAGAGTGTATTGTATTCATGTTGTTAGAGCCAGATGGGAGATTACCAAATTATGCTTTGGTATTAAGTTAGCAAGAGTCGGCCAACCTATCATAAATCCATTCAGTTTATGGAAATATATTGTTGAACAACTGTATAAATTTAGCAATATAGTAAGTGCTTAATAATTTTAGAATTAAAACAGTTGAACTTCAATTGTGAATATCAGATCTATCATGTCAAGATGGGTAGTTCAGATTCCAAGTATCTGGAAACGTAGATGCAGGCAAATATACGTTAGGTAGTCTACTGTGTCCAGAGCAAGAATTAGACTTCATTTGCCGCATTGTTGAAAGTACTTTTTGCATTGAAAAGGAAGCAACACTTCAAAATTAGAATATGAGTGTGGGAAATTAGACATCAGCCAGCTTGGCCTATAAACATTGGAAAATATAGCTGCAATGTTTCCGCCATTTCTTCCGGGATAGAGAAATTTTAATTATTGATAGTCATGCAACCAAATATTCTTAATTAATATATTGCCAAAAAATTTTCGAATAATTAGAAATGCTATTTTCAAATTTGTTTAAGTACATACTCGTAGGCGTTACCAGTTTTGTTTTTCACCAAATCCATGCAAATCTATTTCCATTTCCATCTTACTTTTTATTATTTTCACAGCTTTCTCAAGCGTATTACTTTTTTAATGTACGTAATTACACTACCCAAAGTAATTAACGGATATTTTTTATAATTGATAAATTGAAAGTAGTGCCAATCAATATAACATCTATAAATATTTCTTGAAACAAATTTCAACCATTTTAAACAAGATAAAAATACACAGGCATGTCTTAACATTTACGTACGCGTTAAAGTGATCCTGCTGGAAAATACAAAAGCGAATTTCAGCATTCTCTTCGGTCAATTTCCAAAAATTCACTCCTGTGATTGGTAGTGAAGGTTTGCAATTTTGGGAATTACCAGGAATGGGAACACATCACGCGCAGAGATAGAGGCTTGGAGAACCATAGGTCAATTGAAAAGTGTAAGAATCTAACAAAGTGTTACTGAAATGTTTCGAATGAGTCATAATGTAACTAGTAGTGAAGATTTGCAATGCTGAGTATTGTCCGAAATGGAAATACATAATTATCTGTGGAAAGTGGAAGACCAACAAAGTGTTGCCGAAGTGTTTGGCGTAAGCGAAAATGTAACCGTCGAAGCTCTAAGCTTTAGAATTGCGATTTGGAAACTAGACTAACATCAACAACACCAAGGGACAATCAATATCTGTTACGACTGGCGAGTTTTTGTCCCTGGAAGGTTGCTATTGACGCAGACAGTAAGAAATATTTTTTATGTCTGTCTTATATTCCCGAAGACTATTGCAAAGCATAAAAGACTATAATATAAGCAAATAAACATATAATTTGGGGTCATAATGAATGGGGGCCAATACTATTCAGTGACGAATCTAGATTTACATTGCAGACAGATAGTAGATAGTAGATCTAACGCAAAAAACAGTATGCAATAACGCACAATATGTTCGGGGGAAATTCCAATATGGGGATGGTGGCACAATGGTATAGGTCTGGATAAGTACTGGAGGTCACACCGGCCTTCATTTCATAGAAAATGGAACACTTATTGTCTAGAGTTTGCCCACCCATTGTTTTTCATATACATACAATAGCAACGGAAGAAGAATTCGTTTACATAAACTTGCTTGTTCCTGTTGAACAAGGATCGTGAACAACTGGATTGATAAATAATCAAAAGGGTAAAAAAGACCATAATCATATTAATATTTGAATCCTAGACACATATTTAGACAACTAAGTTGTCATCTTCAGTAGAAAATATATGTAGCTTTAAATGTGGGTTCGCAGTGAAGCTACATATAAATAAATACGAAACTATGCAATGACCATACAAAAACTGAGTGCTTGTGTGAACATCGAATAGAGCGTTTCGCGTTTGTGTGTACCAGAAAATCGACAGTGTTGCAATAAAGTTACACAGAAAAAACTGTGAAATATCCTACTCTATGTCTAGACAAGACTCAGTGTTTACATGGACTCTCTAAACTGTCATTTCCGAAACCGGTGCTAATTTATATCGGATTCACACGTTGTTAATCAACCTGAAAATTCACAATTCTACTTCAACATCTCCATAAAAATTTTATATTATTTGTTTTTATATTATATGATACTAATTAGAAAAGAGTGCAACTAATTCAAGATGGCCCAAGATAATATATGCATAAAGCTATTCCAGAACTTTAGACATACTTGAAATATGCAAAATATAAATTATTACATTTAAAATAAGAAAATGGTTAGTAATTCTGATCTATTATATATATATATATATACCTTACAGCTTGAAAAAGAATGTATATTCAATTTAATATGTAAATAGGAAGAAATTAAACTGTTACTAGGCAGGAAGTAAAAAGGACAGTAAATAAAATATTAAAGCTTAAAATGATAATTCTTAGTAATTCTCTATTTACAGATCGTTGACCATTAAAGAAAAATCTTATTAATTTGCTGGACAGATAAGATGATTTTCCAATTGCTGTTTGATAAACAACCTTTTAAAAATATACATATTCCGGATACCACTTTTCTAGGAATTAAATGACATAATTTTGTCAAGACATTTGATCTCAGTACCTCTATAATATCTACAGCGTATCTTTCACCTCTATCCCATGCGCCAAGAACCACAGCATTTTCCCAAGGCCTATCACCTTTGCAGGGCTTCAGTATTGAGGATAAATTTTTCCGGATATCTAAAGAAGAGAAGATAATGAATGTAAAATTGCTTTTAAACACATCTTACACATCGTGAATTCTTGATTGCCAGGATGCCGGAACAAAATTATTCCAATACCAATGGACTGCAATACCATCAACATATTCTTTTGCTGTTCTATCCGAAAAGAACTGAAAGAAAATCATATTATATACGTGTATGTGTTTCTTTGATTTTAAAGTAATATGAAACCTTACAATAAAAATAAGCGGCAAAAGTATCCTTTGGTCATCATGCACCATAAGCTTTACATTCGCGTAATCAGAACTCCTTAAGGTAGGTCCCAAATTTTGGCTCACCCATTTGTTCTACAAAACCATGTGAATTTTTATATTATAGAAAATAATTAACTTTGCAATATTTGACAATTATACCAACGTCCAAGGTGACCAACCAACTGAATTAATACCGACCCATGTAAAGAACGCAAGACTAGGTTCATTTCCAGTAGTCAATCCCCAAAACTCTATACCTTGTTCTTTATAGATATCAAAGAATTTAATGAAATAATTCGCCCACAATTGCCAATATTTTGTTTTAAGTCTTCCATTACCATCTTGCGCTCCATTAGTTTTCATCCATGCTGGTGCCGTCCATGCAGATGCGAAAAATTCTATATTGTTGTTTGTTAATTCTTTCGCTTCACGTATTAGAGGAATCTGAATAAAAAACATAGTTTTTTTAAGAATAAATAAAATATAGATAACGCACTGAATTTGTCTGGATATGTGTTCATTTGAAAAGTGTGATGTATGACATTTATAAAAATGGCTTCGTACACGGTACAACGACGCGTTCAAATTGTTGAATTATTTTATGAAAATCAGTGTTCTGTGAAAAGAGTTTTTAGAAAATTACGTGAATTTTATGGTTTACATTATTGTCCATCTGAAAGCACTATTGGTCGAATTATTAAAAAATTTCAAGACACCGGTTCCGTGGAAGATCAAAAAAGTGAAAAGTACAGTCGTAGTAGCCATTCACAAGAAAATATTGATTTGGTTCGTGAAAGTGTTGCTGAAGATCCTGAAATGTCCATTAGACGACGTTCACAATAATTTGGACTTAGTGAATCAACAACACGGCATATTTTACACAAGGATTTGACTCTGAAGGTATATAAGGTTCAAATAACACAGGAACTGAAGCCATTAGATCATTTAAAACGTCGTTCATTTGTCAATTTCATTAATGAAGAACCAGCTGATTTTTCTCAAAAAATATTGTTTTCCGAAGAGGCACATTTTGAACTTGGTGGCTATGTTAATAAATAAAATTTCCGTATCTGGGGCGAGGAAAATCCACGAATTATTCATGAGAAACCTATGCATCCTAAACGAGTTACTGTTTAGTGTGCATTATGATCAGGTGGTGTAATTGGACCCTACTTCTTTGAAAATGCTGCTGGTGAAGTTGTAACTGTCAATGGTGAACGATATCGTCGGATGATAACCGAATTTTTGTGGCTTGAATTATTGAATGTTGATCTAGAGGATATGTGGTTTCAGCAAGATATCGCTACACCTCACTTTGCACACAAATCAATTGATTTATTGAGAGAAAAATTTCCTGGACGTGTAATCTCAAGAAACGGTGATGTTAATTGGCCACCAAGATCATGTGATTTGACACCGTTAGACCATTTTTTTTGAGGTATGTGAAAAGTCAGCTTTATAAAAACAATCCACAATCAATTCCTGCTTTGAAAGACGAAATTATTCGTGTCATTAGTGAGATAGAGCCTCAATTAAGTCAAAATGTCATTGAAAATTTTAACAAAAGAGTGGACGTCTGCAGAGCTGCAAGAGGAGGCCATTTGACAGATATTATTTTTCGCATATAAATGCCATAACTGATACTTCAATTACCAATAAAATGTTTTTGAAAGTGATTGCAAATTATGTGTCTGATACTAGCTGGGAAATTAATTCAGTTTGGGCATGGTCAAAATACCAGCTGGGAAATAAATGATTCAAGATGCTCATTTAAATAACTAAATTTCAATAGAATTAAAACAAATGTTTCTACAAAACCGATTTTTATGTTTGGTATATACATATATATATATATACATGTATATATATATATATACATATATAATATACCATCTTAATATTGTATAATCGGTTCTAACGTTATATTCTCTATTCTAATACTATATATATATATATATATATATATATATATATATATATAAATCTCGATAACTATGTTCCAACGGTATGGTAAAACTAATCTTACCTTATATTCTAAGTCTTCATTCTGTAAAGCAAATGCTGAAAGATTCAAATCAGGGTTTGCTGTATCCAAGTACGAATAACTTCGTGTAGAAAAATCAGTGCCACCTATGGGTACTCGCCCTAAATTATATTCTATGCCTTCATTTGAAAAATAAGACCTGAAAATAAACAACTATTTAAGAAAAAAGTAATTGCAATTCTAAATATAACTACTCTTGCATCCCTAAAATAAAGCTACAGTTAAAAGAAATAAATTTTTAGGGTCTTAATTCATTTTCTTTTACGTAAATATTATCTACCTCATTAAATATTGCCTCGTTTGATTATCCAGAGAATTGACATTTATTCCAGTGGCATCCGTAAAGGCTCCACCAAATCCTTGTATCGTTTGGTATGTGTGACTATGATCAATAATATCTGCAACACTATCGATACTGGAGACAAATTCTTCTACTTCTCTATCAAACCTTTTTCCTTTCAAATTTGATGTGTATGTTACAAATAAACCGATATCAAGTCGTTTTATTGGGTCTATGGTGTCACAATGATTAGCGTTACAAACGCAAACTGTTCCGATATTTCCAAAGTTGCGATGAAGGCATTCGGTCGCCCCTCTAGCGTTAACTGTAATCAAATTTTCAAAAAGCATTGTAAAGACTATGTGTTCAATTTGCAAAATCTGATCTAAATTAATTATCAACTATTTTTTTATTTTATGGTACAGTTCTACATAAGCAAATTAAGTATACATAAACGTAACTGCATTTATGGGATATGTTAAGGTCTTGTATGAAATATACTTTTTTGTAAGATCGGAAAAGGAAACTATAGTATTTATTCCAATAAATTCGTGAACTCTGCTGGCAATACACAGCCGTATACTCGCATATTAAAAGTGATTTAAGCAAACTATCTTGGAGAAAACAGGCTAAACAAGATTGCAAAAAATTCAAGGACTATCTAATAAACATAATTAAAATTAAAACACCTGGTATAGTTTCATAAAAGTTTTTTAAATATGCTTCTCTATGTTGTATATTTTGCCGAATGACATCCTCAAGAAAGTACAAAAGTAAACTAACAATGTTACCATGAGATCTTATACATTTGGTACAAATAGTTTTCTATAAAATACTTAGAATTAGAAGTGATGTATTTGTGGTAAACTGAGAGAGTAAGGGTGTTATAACTTTGGGATTAATTAACTGTTTGTAATCAGGTCAATTTGATCATTAATTATGGTTTGACTATTATTTGCGGTTTCCCTTTTTATATAGAACAGCAGACTGAGTTTATATCCTTTCTTTTCCATATGTAAAATTACTACATTTTTTATTATGCACGTCCGCGTTCAATCAAGTAATTAGTTAAATAGGGGTTTCCTTTATTTAATTTAACTGATTTCATATGTTCTTCAAACCTAAATTCAAAATATCTGTCTGACTTGACTATTGTTTATCACAATCAATAAATTTTATTCTGCATATACCTGGATTACTGTATTTATCAGGCTCTAAAATTTCCCTTCCATTAATACACATCCTTCACTCCTATTTGAGGGAACGCTCTTTCATTGTCAAATACAA
Source organism: Dermolepida albohirtum (assembly GCA_031893035.1). Lineage (NCBI taxonomy): Eukaryota > Metazoa > Arthropoda > Insecta > Coleoptera > Scarabaeidae > Dermolepida > Dermolepida albohirtum. Next base: position 105,390 of record JAVIWB010000310.1, on the reverse strand, counting down.
TAGAACGTATTCCCAATTGAAACCTATCCTAGCAGGAGCCCCACAGGGCTCTGTGCTGTCTCCGATGTTGTATAACATCTTCTTGTTCGACTTCCCGAAAACCACTACGGGAATTAATCTGGCTGTCTACACCGATAATACTGCGATTTTCGCGCAAGCACGCCAACCAGGTGTTGCTGCGAGGAGATTGCAGAACTCACTTGAAGCGTTTGAGGACTGGTTTACTATCTAGAGGATAACAATTAATGCTCGGAAGAGTTTTGCTATATGTTTCAGCAGGTCTAGGAATAAATCCAAGATTCCAGAATTCCAGATAAATAACGTGACCATCCCATTGGACGAGAAGATAGCATACTTTGGGATTACTATGGACAAGAAATTGACATGGAAACACCACACGGTAAGCATGGCTAACAGAGGAACGACAGCGATGGTATAGATGTATCCACTTCTGCACCACGCAAGCATGCTAAACCTGAAGTTGAAGACGATGATATACAAGGTCGCCATCGGACCAACCATAACGTATGTAGCTCCCATCTGGGAATATGCTGCGAAGAGGATTCAGGTTATCCAAAATAAAACACTCAGAGTTATGACAGGTGCACCCTGGTACACTAGAAACTACACTCTACACAACGATCTACAAATCCCTACAATTTCTAACTTTATTCTTGAGCTATCAAGAAAATACTTCTCAGAAATTCCAAACCACGAGAATCTCCTCATTTCCCACAAAAACCTACAACTATCCTCAGGCCCACATAAACGGCTACATACAGTCCTGACATAACACTAATGATACATCATTAAAATGACATTACTCACCACAAAACTTATTACAAAACACTGTGCATTTTCCATAATTGTACAATCTATTACTAATAAATTTTGTTTCAGAAGTACTTACGAGTATCTTTCAGGCAACCCGAGATTCCTAAAGGACACAACAGTTAATTTTATTTTAGTCTAGTATTAGTTTACTCTAGTCTAGTTTTATTTATATTCATCTATGTATCATGTGCTACAAAATAAAGATACTTTGATACATGTTATGAAAATGGGTAAATTTCAGTACATTACTATGATCATGAAATTATTAATAAATAATTAATTCAGCTTTACTCTCTAAGAAAAGATAAATTGCAGTAATTCTAATAAAGGAAGAGCGTATTTTTTATGAAGATATAGAAGATTTAATAAACTAAATTCCGTTAACAAAGCACACGAATTCATAATTTCTATTGGCAAATTTTTCTGTGCCCCATACTTGAATTTAGTGTAATTTTTATTTACATTTGACGTTAAATTAGTGTATTATGATAAATTTTTCGTGTCCATATGAATGAGTTGAAGGGAATACCGCAACAAGAATTATTAGGGGAAGCTTGTATATTTGCATTATGGCCGTTGACTTCAGAGATTTACCCGGTATGCACAGTATATGGAGATATATATGGAAATTACGAAAAGATTTAAATTCAAATTAGATAATTTCAGGAATACATACTTATGTAATAAAACAGCTGGTTCTAGATACAAAATGAGTACTTAAAAATTATATCATGTATGTTCGAACGAAGGTTCTCGCGGTTGTAAGTATGAGTAATATTAGATTCTTGAGCTCTCCGCGATGTTGGACAAAAGTTCTCGAAAGAATCGGCGTCTCGACGTTTGGATGGCATCTCAATCATCTTCTTCAGGAGTTGTTTCGTAATGAAATGTCAACCTTAAACTGGCTGTGACTGCTTCTGCCACTGCTTTATATACTAGCTTCTCGTAACTCTTCGGGTTATATCGCTTTTGGTTTCGGTGTAATGGGATTTTAAGTTTTTGCACTTTGCACACAGAATGCAAAAAAACTCGTTGAAATACCATTACATCGAAACCAAAATCGATGTAACTCGAAGAGTTACGAAGAGCCAGTATATAAAGCAGCGAGAGAAGCAGTCACGGCCAGTTTTAGGTTGACGCTTTACTACGAAACAACTCCTGAAGAAGGTGATTGAGATGTCATCAAAACGTCGAGGCGCTGTTTCCTTCGAGAACTTCTGTCCAACATCGCGGAGAGCATGGGAATCTAATACTACTCATATATATATATATATATAATTTCATTTATAGAATCCGTTTTTTCTAAAATTATTTTATTAATAAAGATGCACAGATATTGCAAGTAATCTGGACAATTTTTTTTAATAAAAATGGAATAAAAAACGAAATAATAATTGCGATTTTTTAAATGATGAAATAAATATACTTTCTCTTTATCGGAAAGTAGGCCATCTGTTACAATAATAAAAGAAATATGCTTAAATTTCAAAAGTAATTTGTAATAAATCTCTTTTTTCCCGTTGTATCAAAAATTAAAAAAATAATTATTTAGTATAACTTACCACAAAAGAGGCAAAATAGCAAAACTTTAAACATCACATTCATTGGAACTCTATACAAAGTAGGCCACCAGTGTACAGGTATTTTTTGCAATTTTGATACGCAATTTTAGTAACAATTTAAAAAGCATTCGCATGTTAATATTAAATAAAATTCATGACGGAAGAACAATGTCATACATTTGATATCTGTAGCTACTACTAAAAGACGACCATTATCAGAAAGTGTTTGAATAATAAAGACATGACATGGGTTTATAAATAATTCATAAAAGAATTATTTGAAGGAGGACAGATTAGAATCGTTGAACAAAGTATATGTACATATATAATTTTTATCCAGTTTTGAATGACTCAATTACTTAAAATAAAATTATGGTTTAATAAAAATTGTTATTAACTGCAAATATTCGCTGCGATTAGATCATTCCATTATTGTTCTATTAGATTGTATTGAGCAAAGTAATTTTTTTTTCACGAAGAAAGAGTATTCATGTCGTTAACAGAGGTTAAATTATATTAAAATTAATTAAGACACATTGCATCAAAAAATTATGTTCTATATAAAAAAACCCAACTATAAATATCTGTGTTATTAGTTTGCCCAATATAATTCGAGATAGAAAAGAAATTTAGAAACATAGATTTCTCGGTGATGTCGCATATCTATTTATATCTATAATTAATATATTATAAGTACATTTATTTATTGATATCTCTCGAATTTAATTGTAGATATATGAGTCATGTATAATGTATTGTTTTATAATTACTATGTCTATACCATATATAGGAATATTTATTAAAAGACAATAAGGGATATTAATTTAAAATATTAATTTTTCAAATACGTAATTGTATAACATTCATATGTAGATTATCAATATAAAATATTAATTCATTTAAATGTCTTCGTGAAAGTGCTTTGTTCGCAAATATTGTTTGAATAACATAAAACTAATATCCTGATTATACTGTAGATAATTATATAATAAAAATAATATATTGTAGGTAATTTATTATTATCTGTAAAACAAATAATTTTATACTTGAGAAGTCCTTTAAGTTTTACATAGTGGTATATAGAGGGCACTACTAATCAAATATCAGTACTAAAAATTAACCGCCATTTTTAATTAACCTAAATCTAAAGTTTTAGTGCGATGCGTGCAGTGTTGTAGCTATAACTAACTGTCAAAGTTGACCAGTTAGTTGAAAAATGTAATTAAACCGAACGGAATAATTTTTTATAATTTTCGAATGCAATTATCTCAATGAGAATGCCTCGCCAAGTTGGTTTCTGTTTTCCGCAATGACGCACCACATCAGTCAACAATTTCCCTGGGATGAAGAATCCAAACATGGATGGTTTAGTCTTAGATCCGAGAGCAGGTTCACCAAAAACGGCAATCACTCACGTCGATGCTGTGCGCAAGATCGACATGTGATATATCACCAGATTGAAGCATTATTGGGAACTTCAAAGACCTCAATTTAAAAAATTATGCATAAAGAATTGCGTATAAAAAAAAATTTTCGCGTTGGATACCGCATCTGTTAAGCGAAGAACAGAAAGTATTTAGGGTAAATTGGTGTCAAAAATTCTAGATCCCTTCAACGCCGGAAACTTTAAAAACGTCTACAACATTGTCTCACCACTGACAATATTGTACACGTTTTTAGAATCTTGAATTTACTCACACGAGCTAGAAAATAAAAAACACCAGTCGTCTGTTCGGGTATTCCAATGTGAAGAAAAACCAACAAAAGTTATTCATACTCGAAGTGTGGTCTCGGAAGCAGGTCATGTAGCAACAAATCCTTTACAAGATCAAAGAACTGTTACTGTCGATTGATATACAACAATTTATTTGCCGCAAGTCATCGCTATGCTGCGAAAAGCCAACCCCAAACGACGAATCATCCTCCACAACGACGATGTAAGTTTGCACACAACAAGCAAGACAATTGAATTTTTATCGAAATAAAACGTCGAATTGTTGGACCGTCCTCCATACAGTCCGGACCTAAGTCCTAACGATTTCTTTACCTTTCCAAAAATCAAGAACGAACTACGTGGAGCAGTCGATGCCTTCAAAAACGCAATTTTGACTGTACCAACAAACGAGTGGAACAACTGCTTCCGTAGTTGGTTCGAGCGCATGTACTGTTTTATTCCAGTTTTATATGCAAAACTTAAAAGGCAACTCACGTATATAGCTCTTGTGTATTTCAAAAACATGTATCGACTCTAAAACTAATAAATAACCAAAAATATAAACCGTTCAAATGAAATTCATTCCTATCATGATAAGAAACACAAGGTGATTTTACATTTGAAAGAGTCTGTTTTTAACGATCAATATATTCTCTTCTGAACAAAAGAGTCCAACTGTTATTTAAAATTTTATTGCATAATATAATTCTAATAAGTTAATGAATTTTTAAAATCATACATATGCTATTTTGAACATAACAATGTCACAATCAAGTTTTCCAGATGTATATATATATATATATATATATATATATATATATATATATGGTTTTTGTCTCTGGCAAATTCTCGTCTACTTAAACTAGAAACTGCTGATGTACTTTCAATATCGCAAGAATCGTACCACGACCAATTTATTTTTATTTTTCGTAGCATTAGAAATAGTTAATTGCTTGGCTTTGATCCTTTTGGTAAATTATATTTTTCTGAATCCGTACTGCATCAATTGTAAATTATAGAGGGCGCCTCCTTAAATTCCATCCACTGGTTTCCATATATAAAATCGAAAACAAATGACTATACGCCATGCTGACAATATACATAATCGACAAAGCATGTTAGTTCGATTAATGAATACAGAAAATTGCTATTTTCTACAATCATCTATAATGGAAATGTCGGTATAGAAATCGATATTCGTGATGAGAAAATAATTTGATATTAGCAACAAATTATAACAAAATATTTGATGCAATTGACAAAAATAAACGTGTAGACATATACACAACCCCATTTTAAATTATGTAAAAACAATATTTGATTTTTCATTATGTGTTGCACTTGAACAACACTTTTTCATACATACATTATGTACGTAGTTATTAGTATGATCTAAACAGTAGGTGTTAAACATTTCCATGCTTTATCTTTAAGAGATGCAGAAAATTAATATCCAGCTTCCTTTGAATCTAATATTTTTAAAGAACTGAGATGCATTGCTAAATCGTAGGTAAGAAGCTCTGCTTTGTAACTAAAATCCAAATACTTTGGATATTAGCGTTAACTAAATAGATAGTAAGTAACTTCTGGTCGCACAAATGACTCATTTACCATATTGATTAATAGGGTTTAGTCATCCTACAAAAACTTTCTTCTCTATCAAAATGAAATATCTGGTCATTTTTATTGAAGAATGGCAAATTTAACTAGTCGGTGAGAGCAGTGTACATAGTACACTTAGTGCGAGAATTAGAAAAAAGATTATTCGAAGCTGTTTCGATCGAGTACATATCTCCAGTGCAGTCCCAGGTAAAAGTTATTAATGGTAATATTAAAGTGAACAAAAATTATTAAACAAATTAGTTTAATTATGATGGGTTACTTTCTTAATTATATTTCAAACGTCTATCTGAATTGTCCAAGATTGGTAATGCCAAATTTTATGACAGATTATCTGCAACTATACCTTGTCTTATAGTTGAATTTGATGGAGCCTGTGATTGATTGACTTGATCAATAAGGTTGATATATAACCCCCTTTCCACATTAACTTTGTAAATTCTGTATACGCATTTCACAATTTTAAAACACGGCGAAAAACAACCGCACGAAAATCAGTGTACATCTTGGTTTTGAACGGTGTGGATCGCGTATTACCAGGTGCGACACTTTGAAATTATCTGCTGATGACAACTACAAAGTTAACAACCTTATTGATTGTCTTAGAATAAGGAGTGATTCAAATATCCCGCTAAAACATGGAATACATAGCTTAAAAATGTAACTTACTATAAAAATGAAACATAAACAGTTGTGAATGTAATAGTTTGTCAATAATATTAATCTTTTTCTTTATTATATAAAAATAAATGCTAAAACCTTGGTGTGAACTCATTTTATTTTTGTACTTAAAAGAATAGATTTTATTAAATAATACAGAAAAATATAGTAAAACTGCAAAAATGTAATTACACGTTTACAGGTTATGTAAATTATATATATCACTTATCCATATTAAACTTGTCTGCTTAAGAACCAATGAAATATTTTAAAAATATGTACTATTTTGTTGCAATATTTGAATCACTCCTTATTCTGACACAAGATTTAGCGACTCCGACTATTCTATTTTGTTGGATATGATTATCGTTTGCAACTGAAATATGTAACTAACTGAGATTACTTTTGACCAGAAAATTCATAAATTAAATTATATTACAATTTATCATTGTCTTATTTTTTATTCATTATAAGTAAAGCTGCCAACGAGCACTGTATGTAGTGAGCACAGCATTCACTGGAGCAACTCTCCTTCAATATCTGAACAGTTTTCATATAAAGGTGTGATAACGCTGATATGAGGTCAGAGGACGGTCGACAAACCGTAGTGGAGGGGAACCAACAGCGTTCTAATCACTATAGATTTATTGTGCTGTATGTATGTTAGATTCTCTGCTGTGTTAGTTGACACGTTTCAATTTAACAATAAAGTATGTTGCGCATGCGCAAGTCCGGAAAATCTTTATATGCGCACCAAGTGAAAAAGCTTATTGATGAATTTGATGATTTATTCTATATGGAACGAAAGTAATGTGTAAAGTATGCGATAAACCATCAATGTGCTGAAGCAAATCCAACTGTTCGCGTCACGTAAATTCTGTGCAACATCATCATAGAAAACATGGCATGCCCTTGCAAACTCAGTTTAAGTTTGATTTATTGTTAATGTTGTAATATTCTACTTCACATACTAGATAAATAACCATTTAGAAAGTTTCGGCACAAATACAATCCACTGTTCCAGTTACCAAGTCGCACCATATTATGAAGCTATACAAAGTGAACGCGAGGACATTATATAGGGGATTACTTGTACATTACAAAATAGACGACTGTGGTTATGTGTTGACGAGACGTTAGATCGTAAAAGAATTCTTTTATCAATATTATAGTACGTGTCCTGGATCCTTGGCAATCGACATTGCCATCAGAACTAGCTAGCAAAATATTCGCTGATTGCGATTCAATCCACAACACGGTTATAGATTGAATCACTTAAGGTTGATACTCCTTTCCACAATAATTTTCGTATTTTGTATACGTATTTCGACAACTAAGTTGACATCATCAGCAGATAATTAAACAAGGCCGCACCTGGAAACCACGACAAAATCCGCACGAAACAAATTTCGTACATGATCTGTACTGTCGAAAGCCACAATTCACACTAAGTTAATCAACCACAACCTCCATTAAATTTACCTACGGTTGTAAATTGTTACATGTTTACTCGTACATGTAAATTGCATACTTTACATCTTGTGGCAGAAACTATTCGAAAATGTTTTCCAAGGTTGATGCATTAATAGTGAGTATAAAACAAAATGTTTCTAAAATCTTCTAAACGTGTTCTGGAATTCTCAAACCACCACAATCGATTCTTACACGCTGGGGAACAAGATTGAAGCCAGCTTTTTATTATGCTGAATATTTCTAACAAATAAAATCTTCAAAAGTACAGTTTAATCCTGACGAGGCTGGAACTATTAAGGAAAGCCAGACACGATTTCGAGATATTTTCGTTGAAACTGGTTTTAAAACTATGGTGCGTTGCCGTTAGCGGAGTCCCTGCAAATAGCGAACGAAGTAAAGTCACTGCTATACACTATAGATGATACAAAAAATGAGGACGTCAAACAAAAGTTCGAAAGCGTATTAAAGAAAGACGCTAATCTTAACAGATTAGAACAGTTTGTAATAATACTGGAAATAGTGATAGTGCACCTACCGATCCGTTAAATGAGGGAAGAGTATTTTACTTATTCCTGTATTACATCAGTGGATGTTGAACGATTTTTCTTTAAATATAAGATTTTCACCACAACATCACTTTTTGAAACAAGTATGGAAGCATACCTGATGCTGCCCAGTTTTTACGGATCGTCTCCAAATCGTTAGGATGATGATAATGCTAGTTCATCATGCTAGTTAAAAGGGTATGTATTGTATGCAGTATTATAATTAGTTTAGTGACAAAGTTATAATCGAATTAATGAGTTTGTTACGTTTATGTTTTATTATAATATTTTTATTACATTTGTTACGATGCGTACGCCTATGACGTGCAGCGTATTTCTGACATCCTTAATTATAAGTAAAAAAATAGCTTTTACAATATATTTAAACAACACTTGATAGTTAAATTTAGACATCAGAAGTAAAAATCAAGGATAAGCAACATACAAAAATAAATATGACCCACTTCATTAAAAATTTAGAGACCTTTTTCTGAAAATCTCGGATAGTTGAAATGGATCACATTGTAAGTTATTCATACATACATAAGTAAAATTGTGACGGCAACGTACTCCGCCTTGCATATTAGACCCTTTTCCACGCTCACTCTCTCTGCGCTTGCGCATATTCAAGTGCTACATTTCCAGTACATTATTATCAATGAAATTTTGTTAGAAAAAGCGAAGTCATGACATATCTCGTTATTACAATCTGATGTTACCCCTCGACAAATCTTAAAGTCGATAAAACATGATTTGTTATTCATACTTCAAATTTTTACTTCAATTTTGATAGGATTATAATCTATCAAAGTACTTAATAGTGCATTCAATTACAATTTTTCGGTGACTGAACATTTGCATAAGTCACCTCATCAGTTTTATCTATTACAGTTTCGTATTATCATTAAAATGAATAAATTGCGTTATCTTTTCAAATTGATGATATTCATATATGTATCTAGGTGTGTCATAATATTGTGTGAATTTTACTTTTATTCCAGAAACATTTTTCTGTCCGAAAGAGACATCCACCTACACTAGCAATTAAAATTACAAACAAAAAAACATTCTTATTTCGCAGCATGTAATCTTGTGCTTGTTACAAAAAAAAGGAAGCATATTTGATACACTCTACTATGAGAGTATAACAAAACTGTCTATAAAAAATATAAACAATATTCATAATGGGTAAACGCATGCAATGTGGACTTAATGATTTACGTTTAAATTTTTACAATTACATACTTCGTAAACCATTCTGTTCACATTGCTAGCACCACATTTTACGAAACTGTCGTGGAATATTAAATCATGGTACCGATGTTTGTATTTAAAAAATTGATGTAACCCTTTGTAATAAGTGTTTTGTTTTACATAACATTTTCGCTCACCTTTGCCGTATATGGTTCACACAACCAGTGATTCACACAATAGAAGCAATACGAGTGAATTAATTCACAATTGTGCGATATAGTTACAAAATCATCTCGCTCGACTAAGCCGAATTCGTACCGGGCACGCTACTGTGCACCGGTAAAACCGATTATCTGCATTTATACAAAAAAAGAAATATAATTAATCTAAAATATCCCAACTAATAAAAACGTAAGTTGGTTTATTCTTAAACGTAAACGAGATACGAATACAACATAGAAGTACAAAATTCTACATTGACAATTTATTTTTGTAATTGTTTCCTAGTCACCTTTTATACATTTTATTAACCTCAACAAAATTTATAATAGTATATACTACCGGTCATATTTATTTGCCCACCCTTAGTTTTAGCCAAAATTATTAAACTATCAAATGTGTACTGAAAATTTATTTATTGTACCAATACAATAGTGTAAAATAAACATAAAATAGTTACATTTTTCTTATATAAAAACTTTATCATTAATTATTAATAAATTTTGCTCTCATCAATGTGCCCACCTTTATTTTTGATAATTACGGCACATAACCGCGGCATCCTTTCAATTAATTTTTGCAGTGTATCTTCTGTAATTTGTGCCCAGGCTTTTTGAAGTTGTTCCCACAGTACAGTGGTGGATGATAGAGCACGTTCTCGAACCTTCCGGTCCAATTCGTCCCAAAGAAGCTCTATTGGGTTCAGATCAGGACTTTGAGCTGGTCATACCATTATAGAGATTTGCCCTTGCTCTTCTAGTTGACTCAAGTAATTGGCACACAATCTAGAAGTGTGTTTCGGATCGTTGTCCTGTTGAAATACAAAGTTTTCGCCAAGAATCCTTAGTCCTGAAGGAACGGCGTTATTTTCTAAATTTTCCTTGTAGCCTTCTTTTCTTAGGATGCCCTCAATTTTGACGAGATCGCCTACAGATCTTCCACCAAAACACCCCCAAATCATTACTGAACCTCCTCCATGTTTTACGGTAGGCGCAATACATTCTGGCAGTACTCTTTCTCCTGCGGATCTTCATACGAATATTCGCCTTTTACTACCGAAAAGTTCAAACTTCGATTCGTCTGTCCACAACACATTATTCCACTGATCAATCGTCCAATTCTTATGTTCTTTAGCCCAATTTAGTGGTTTTATCTTGTTTTGCTTTCGTAGTAGTGGTTTTCGCAGAGCAATTCTTCCGTATAAACTCGCTTGCCTTAACCTTCTCTGTACCGTGGACACACTAATTGGTTTAGCACGCACTCTATTCATTTCAGCAGCAATTTCTGGTGCTGTTTTTCGTCTATCGCGTCTACTTATCCGTATTAGATGCCGGTCATCTGCAGATGTCGTCGCTTTGCGTCGTCCAGATCTTCTTTTGTTGGAAAATGTACCACTTTCTTCAAATTTTTTAACGTTATAATCAACGGTTCTGCGATTTAATCGTAATTCTTTTGCAATTTTGCGATTACTTTTACCCGTACGATGATAAGCAATTATCATAGCACGCACTTCAACAGATAATTCCTTCGTCTTCGGCATTACATTAAAATATTCACAATAACTCTCTATTTCACTGTTTTCGCAACAAAAGATAAACGATGACTGACATAAAATGAACGTGAATGCAGGTAAAACTGTTAATACTGTAGGGATTAGCCTATATAATATTTATGGTATTTTTCCAATTTATGACACCTTTACGATATATCATAAACAATTTAATGTTTTCGTAGAAATTCATATGGAATTACTTCCACTAATAATATTGTTGAATAATTACAATACAGATTTTTCGAAAGATAATCCGTATTTCAGGAAACACATAAAATTGGGGTGGGCAAATAAATATGACTGGTAGTGTATATGTAAATGCTAATACATTTAAATAAGCAACTTACATTACTTCTATGCATTGTATGTTGCAAGACTTCGAGGCGTTGTTTTTTAAGATTTTAATTATCATATGCTAGGTAAAAATGTATTAAAAAGAAAACAAAAGAATATGCTGCCTAGTGATATATTATCTGTAATTTTATAAATACAACACTATTTACCAATAAATTATGGTATTGAATGATCTTGCTGTCAATACTTTAGAAATGTATCCTCTGTTAGGGTCTTCTAAGTTAATCTGGACTTCGTCTTCTTGACTGTAAAAAAATAAATGTTTTCATTGTACACAATGAGAAAGTATCGGGAAACTGTTTTAATCTGGCTTTAAAAATAATATATTATTTATATAGGATTAAAAATGCACGAAAAGGAAACATTTTTTAAATTAGTATTTTAAAACGCGTTCATATAAAATGAAAAGTAAATTTCAAATCCTATCAATAAAAGTATGATGACAAAATATGCTTAAATATAAGGAAAATATTAAATAGGACAAACAATAGCGAATAATCTTTCATTTAATTAAATCTATTTAATTTGGTCCTTAAGTCCTTAACTTGTGAAGAAAATGATATTAAAGCAATAATTGTCGCTCATCATGTCTGGTATACAATAAATTTAACAATTTTAGTAATAATTTTCATAACTACTTTGAATGACTATTTTCTTTAGTACTTTTTGGATATATGTATTCAAAAAGTTAAGCAATTTCTCTGAACTTTTCTTAGAATTAACTCGGATGTTTAAATTTTTTTCACTGAATTTAGTAGGCTTACTTACATCAAAAGTTTTGATATAGATAGTTATGAAGATTAAGATAATCAATTGACTTTGAATAAAATACTAATTTCATATCAGATCAAAGATAGGTTTGCCACCATATTTATTTGAACGCCCGATATATTCCAACTAACCTATTAATAGCTACTATGACTGTAGCGCCATCTGTCCTATCGAAAGCGGCTAATAGTACGTCGTTTTGCTCGTTCGGTAATCCAATTTTTACAGATCCTCTAGTAATGAACTTAGAATAATGACCCATCGCATAGAACATAGGTTGCTTGTAAAATTCGCCCGCCGCTGAGTTTACTATAATAGGAGAGTCTACATTATTGTCTATGTATGTAGGACCTCCGGTAGTATCTAAAGCCATGTTCCAATCAACCCATCCAATAGCCCAATTTTGCAAATTCTAAAAACACAATTTTAAAATAGACATTTCATTTTTTTAAATGAAAAATATAAAAGAAATAAGTTTTGGATGAAATTTATTTAAATCGCCTATATCATGAATTTTAGCATTATCCTTAACTGCAATATTTTCTAACATTAATTTATCTATGTAAATATTGCTCGAGGATACAGTACGTAGGAGTCGATAAATTCATGTATTCTGGGAGATGTTGCCTCTGGTGCAATGTCAAAAATGATTTTTTAGTATCTTTCGTACGAACGTTTTCAAAGTTATATCCAATCTTTATTTTGTTCCTTTTCATCAGGATATCGCAGAAGTGCAGTCTCCTGCAACTGTTACAGAAAAACAAAAAACCTTCTCGAAGTTTCATTTACATACGATAATTGTTCTATTACACCCATTTGGGTCAATCGAGAAGTTTAATTGATGCAAAATGTTGTCTTGACAAAGAAAATTATTTTTACGAAGACAAAGTAGCAGCTGACTTTTCTGCAATTATTACAGGAAAGTTGACGAAGTTACAATACGAAATTGTTCGGTATTCCACCTTCTCGCAGATTTAATCCTCTCGGACTATTATCCGTTTCCGAATACGAAGAAATACCTTGTGGGAAAATGATATACATTAAATAATGAGGTTATTGGCGAAACATATCTTGAAAACCTAGATAAATTATAATATACAGGTGGATTAAAAAAACTACAGCAGCATTGGATAAAGTATATAGACTTGGCGAAAAATTATGCTAAAAATAAAATAAAATTCTGAAAGATTGAATCTTCTAAATTCCTGCAATGAGTTACCACCTTACCAGACAAACTCCTCGTACTATACAATACGTGGTTTGTTCAAAAGGAAAGGTGAATTTTGAATTTTCGCGCGCTGTGTGCATTCGATTATCGAAATTTTTTTTTGTTATGTTGGTACACATGTGTTAGTCATATGTTGGCATTATCAGTCAATTTGGATTAGTAGTTTGTTGTTGACAACTGAACAACTTAGTCACGTTTGTGTGTGTTCTTCGATTTTTTAGTTTTAAAAAAAATGGATCAAAGAATATGTATTCAATTTTGTGCTAAAAATGGAATAAAGTGCTCCAAATCACTTGAAATGTTGACTGTGGCATTCGGCGAATCCACTTTGTCTCGAAAAAGTATTTATAAGTGGTACAAGCGCTTTACAGAAGGCCGAGAAAATGCACGCCAAGTTCGATCAAATGTGAAGGTTTTGCTCACTATTTTCTTCGATTATAATGGCATGGTGCATCATGAGTTCTTGCCAACAGGTCGTACGGTTAATAAGGAATACTACAAGGAAGTTATGCAACGTTTGCGTGAAGCAATACGGTTCAAACGATCGGAATTGTGGAAAAAAATCATAGATTCTGCATCACGATAATGCACCAGCTCACACATCAATGCTTGTTCGTGATTTTTTGGCCAAAAACAACACCCTAATCATGCCTCAACCACCTTAATCACCAGATTTAGCTTCCTGCGACTTTTTCCTAGTCCCAGAACTGAAGAGACCAATGAAAGGAAAGCGTTTTGCCACAATTGATGAGATAAAGTCAGAATCGAAGAACGAGCTGATGGCCATACCGAAAAGCGCATTTCAGAAGTGCTTCGAGGATTGGAAAAAGCGCTGGCATAAGTGCATTATATCTGAGGGGGATTACTTTGAAGGGGACAAAATGTATATTGATGAATAAATAAATACTTTTCAAAAAAATTAAAAATCACCTTTCCTTTTGAACAAACCACGTATGTCCACAAAAAGAACGGTAACAATTTCAATTAAAAACGAGCTCTTTACCATATTGTTGTTTTTAATCCTAATACTGTCAAGTATTTCGACAATCCAATCGTGAGCCTTCGTGGTAGCAAAGTGCACTTGGAGCACTAGCGCGCAGATGTTATAGTAATATTCTTCGCTTCTCTAAAATGTGTGCTAGTGCTCGAAGTGTAATCTTTTATACTGTTGAAGATGGCAACTTAGTTGTGGAAAGGATCCACGATTAAAAACTAGATTGCGGTAAAGAGTTCATTTTTAATTAACTTTAATATATTTAACCCCAGTCTCTCATTTCATTAGATTTATAAAGCCATTTTAATATCGAGTAGACCGCGGGAACGTGAAGTACTGATTAGGTTGTTATTTTATAATTATGAACAGTTGGCTGTGGTTTCTACTGCCAATTTATTTTTTCTGTGTGTGTTATTTAGTAACCATGGAACAGTCATCTGGTGAACATCGTACTTTTGGAGCACTAGCATACAGATGTTATAGTGATGTTCTTAACTTCTATAAAATGTGTACTAATGCTCGAAGTGTAATTTTTTATAATGTTGAAGATGAAAACTTAGTTGTAGAAAGGAATCCATGATTAAAAACTAAGTTGTGGTAAATTTTTAATTAGCTTTAATAAAGGGTTTTCCAATAAGGACTTGACAACTTTTTTTCAAAATAAAATGCAGACCATTTGAGATATTTCAAAAACTTTATTATCGGGTTGAAGTACAATCAAAACATTTATGAATGGAACTCGACTTCGTTCATATGGCCACCGCGGGCACGTTTGCAGCGGTCGATTCGTTGGAACCAATTTTCGATGGCTCGGCCACACAATTCGGCTGAAACGACTGCTATTTCGCGTTCAATGTTGGCTCTGAGCTCTTCCAACGTTGTCGGCTTGTTGGCATAGACCAATGACTTGACGTAGCCCTAAAGAAAAAAGTCTAGAGGCGTTAAATCGCACGAACGAGGCGGCCAATCGACTGGTCCATTTCTTGAGATAACACGCTCATCAAACTTACTCTTCAATAAATCGATTGTAACGTGTGCTGTGTGGCTTGTGGCACCGTCCTGCTGAAACCACATGTTGTCCAAGTCCATATCTTCCAATTCGGGCCAAAAATAATCGGTAATCATGGCGCGTTAACGATTACCATTCACAGTAACGTGACGATCATTATCGTCGACGAAAAAATATGGCCCTATGACGCCGCCGGCATGCAAACCGCACCAAACAGTTATTTTTTGTGGATGAAGTGGTGTTTCATGAAGCACATGTGGATTTTCACCCGACCAATAACGCATATTTTGCTTATTGACGAACCCATTGAGCCAAAAATAAGCTTCGTCACTGAAAATGATTTTCCGATGAAATTGATCATCTTGGCGCATCTTTTTCACAGCCCAATCGGAGAACGTACGTCGCTTCAAATGGTCCATCAGCTTCAATTCTTGAGTCAGCTTGATCATGTATGGGTGTAAACCAAGATCCTTACGCAAAATTCACCATAAAGTGGTTTGGGCGATGCCCAACTCTTGAGAACGCCGTGGAATTGACTGATTTGGATCATTTGTTACGGACGTTTCAACGGCAGCGATATTTTCGACACTTCGACCAACCCGTTGTCTCACTGGCACGGCAACATCACACAACGAATATGTAGACTCAAATTTTTGCACTAAAATTGTTAGTGCCTGTCTACTAGGGCGAGAATACGACCGAAAATCGGAGTTAACGCTCTTAAAGTAGCGGTCACCGACTCCGAATTTCTGTAGTAAATTTTTATAATTTGCAGACGTTGTTCGTTCATGTACTTTACCATGATGAAAATGTTAAGTTTACTGAATAAATTGACAGTGACAGTTAGATGATTAGTGAAAGGGTGCGTTTACAAATTGAATTAAAAGTTGTCAAGTCCCTATTGGAAAACCCTTTATATTTAACCACCGCCTTCAATTTCATTAAATTTAAAAAGCTTTTTTAATATTACGTAGTCCGCGAGAATAAGAAGTAGTGATCTTGTTATTTCATAGCTATGAACAGTTAGCTATGGTTTTTACTGCCAAATTGTTTTATCTGTTTATGCTATTTAGTAACCATGGAACAGTAATCTGGTGAACGTTGTACTTTTGATATTAAATCGTTCTACAAAAATTCCTCATCATACTAGAATGTACCTTTAAAGAGCGCGTTCGTAAATTTGAAAAAACAGATTTAACTAAAAATGTCAAACATATTGGACCAAAGAGAAACCCTGATAACATTGATCACGTTAGAGCGGTTGTAAAAGACAGTCCAAATCCTTGAGTTTGAGAAAATGCCAGCTTTAAATCTATTTTATATAGAATTTTACATAAAAATCTCAATTTTCATCCATACAAAATTCAGATTGGCGAGACATTAAAATTAACAGATCCTCCAGTTCCCTTTTATTTTGATGAAATTATGTTATAGAACGAAATCGATATTCACAACCTGTGGTTGTTTGACCAGGCGCATTTCATTTATCTGGCTATACAAATAAACAAAATATTCATTATTGAAGTTCGAAAAATCCACAGTAATATCACCAACGACCGTTACACATCTTAAAAGTGATAATATTTATATATATTATTCAATGGGAATTATCGATCCCAACTTCTGCGAAAGAGAATGAAAATACCGTAACAGTTAATACTGTGAGTTATATTATAACAATCAACGGTTTTCTTATACAGTAATTAACATGTTTCCACAGAACAATGAAAATTCGTGGTTTCAACGAAATGGTGCTACTTCACATACCGCACCATTGGAAGCCCTACGACGATTGTTTCTGGATCGTATCATTTCTCGCGATTACTTTTCATGGGCCTACCTGATGGTAAAGATTTTCATTGTTAAACCAAGATATACCTAGGAGCTAAAAAGAATATTATTGAATAAATTGCTGATGTTCCATTTGATATGTTACATCGTGATATAGAGAATTGCAAGGGCTGGCTTCATGAGTGAATACTGACAAGGAAAGATAATTTAAATGGCATAATTTCTAAGAAATTAAATTACTGTTGCCTCAAATAAATAAATTGACTTTTAAACTTATCTAATTTTAAAAACTTTTGGTTCCGTTGGACCATCCAATATAACGACGTTGTTAAATGATATATAATCTACGTAATTAAATCAGTGCTATATTTTCATAGGAAATAATATCTAATGCATTTAAGAACATGATAGTAGTAATTATAGTTATTATTTTAATGATAATTTGTTATTAATTGAAATGATATCGTTTTATCTTTTTTAAGAAACTGTTGATTTAAAAGTCTTCATTAGAAAATCGCATGTACAAACCTCTATTATATCGACAGCATATTTTTCACCTCGATCCCATGAGCCGAGAACTACAGCATCATCCCAAGGTCTATCACCTTTGCAAGCTTCCGTATTGAGGAAAAATTTGTCAGGATATCTAAGGAAACAAATATAATACAATGTGGATTGCGTTTGGAGGTATTTTAGACTTACAAATCGTGAATGTTCGATTGCCATGATGCAGGGACGAAATCGTTCCAGTACCAATGTACTGCAATACCGTCAATGTAACTAGCCGCTTCTTCGTCCGCAAAGAACTAAAAGAAATTTTTTTTCATTGATCTTATATTTACGAAATTACATTACAAAAAATGTTATTTATTTCATTAAGATAAACGAAATTGCATATAATGAAATAATACGAGTATTATTACATTATACAAGGCAATATACGTAAGCTCTTACACTAAAAATGAGCGGCAAAAGAATTCTTTGATCATCGTGTGTCATAAGTTTCAGATCAGCATAATCGGAATTCCTTATAGTAGGTCCTAAATTTCTTCTAACCCATTTATTCTGAAAAGAATTAACAGTTTTATTGACTAATAATAATTTCGTTTGTAACATTTATACCAATGTCCAAGGCAACCAGGAAATAGAGTTAATACCAGTCCACGAAAAGAATCCAAGGCTAGGTTCATTTCCAGTGGTTAAACCCCAGAACTCTATGCCTTCTTCCTTATAAAGATCAAAGAATTTCAAGAAATAATCTACCCACAGTTGCCAGAATTCTCGCTTCAATTCTCCGTCACCATCCTGTGCTTCGTTGGTCTTCATCCATGCTGGCGCTGTCCAAGCAGATGCGAAAAATTGTATGTTGTAATTGGTTAATTCTTTCGCCTCTAATATTAGAGGGATCTATGGAAAAGGTTATTTTGTAAATATTATCGTGTTGCGAATATCTACTTAGTATGTTTTTAAATGCGGTTTTGTGAGTGGTAAAATATTGGGTTGGCAACTAAGTACTTTCGATTTTTACTGATAGAGAGCGTTGCTTTATTTTTTATATAATTTATGTTAGTGCTGTACTTTACCGTTTGTCGCGTGATACTAGTCACATTGACGTAACTTCAGAAGCAAGTAGTGAGTGATTTTTATTAAAGCTATTAGTTGTGGGTTAATTTTAAATGGAGTGCAGAAGCCAACATTTTCGACATATTTTACTATTTTATTTCCGTAAAGGAAAGAAAGCAGCTGCGGCTCACAAAAAGATATGTGAAGCTTATGGTGCTAATTGCTTAACAGAGCGCACGTGTCTGAATCGGTATAAAAAATTTCGTTCTGGAGATTTTCCCTCAAAGATGAGCAACGTTCTGGTCGGCCTACTGAAGTTGATGATGACCAAATCAAAGTCATAATTGAAGAGGATCGTCATATAACTGTTCGAAAGGTTGCGAAGAGGCTACATGTATCGCACACAACAATTGAAAAACATTTAAAATGTCTTGGGCTAGTTAAGAAGCTTGATATTTGGCTACCTCACGAATTAAAAGAAATTCATTTAACACAAAGAATCAACTTTTGCGATATGCACCTTAGACGAAGTGAAACCGACCCTTTCTTAAAAAGAATCATCACCGGTGATGAAAAATAGGTCCTGTACAGTAACATAGTTCGAAAACGATCATGGAGCAAATACAATAAACCAGCTCGAACCACATTGAAAGCTGAATTGCATCCAAAAAAGATCATGCTGTCAATTTGGTGGGATTCCAAAGGTGTTGTGTTTTTTGAGCTGCTTCCAAGGAACCAAACGATCAATTCTGATGTTTACTGTCAACAATTAATAAAACTGGATGAAGCAATCAAAGAAAAATGGCCAGAATTGTCAAATCGGAAAGGTGTAGTTTTCCACCAAGATAATGCAAGACCTCACATATCTTTGGCAACTCGTGGGAAACTATTGGAGCTTGGCTGGGAAGTGATGCCACATCCCTCATACAGCCCTGATCTAGCACCATCTGATTACCATTTATTTCGAAGTTTGCAGAATTCTTTGAATGGTAAAGCTTTCACAAATGACGATGACCTTCACTCGCACCTGGTTCAGTTTTTTGCTGATAAGGACCAGAAATTTTATGAGCGCGGAATCATGCAGCTGAAAGAAAGATGGCAAAAGGTCATTGAGCAAAATGGAAAATATATAATTGATTAAAAACTATTCTTTGTTTAAAAAAAAGTGTTTTATTTTATACTACAAAACCGAAAGTACTTAGTTGCCAACTCAATAGTATCAAATATTTTTCTGAAATGCACAGAATATGAGAAAGCATAAAAAACAAATTTAACAATTTTAACAATAGCTAATTTTATAACGACGAAAACTTTAGATTCGATTGAGTTTGGAACAGTAGCCTTCTTACTAAAAATTACTCAAAAGGTCAAGGCGAATATTAATTTTTTCCTAAACTACTAATTTTTATATTTAAAACATTCTAACTGAAAACCAGGCCGTACTTTTATATCTATGTATTATCTTTAATTTCTGTGATACGGAAACGCAACATATCCTCAAATTTCTATTCCTTATCCTAACTATAAAAAAATATAGGTGTTCCGGAATGTTTTCCCTATTTATTTGTGGAATATTTCGCCAAGTAGTGGGGGTAAGAGTATCTGCATATGTAGTAAATGAAGGTCACGTTTTGAAAACCTAGTTACAATGGAGTGGTTCACCAGTGAAAATGTGCTATGTGTCTATGTCGACGTCTATATTGCGCCCATTATCACCTTCAGGATATAAGTCAAGCACCTGCGGCCAGATTAATTAGATTTTGGTTTCAGAAATTAGAAAGGCTCCATCAAGCCATTAAAAAGGCATCGACAGCGATCTTGAAGGGCATCTCTAAAGATGAACTTAAAAATTCATTCAACATGTTAATTGACCGTGCAAATCGTTGTACTGAAGCGAAGGCAACTATTTTGAATATAATAAATGAATTTTACCAAAATAGTAAGCTTTTGTTTTTATTTTAAAAAAGTTCCGTTTTCTCTGAGACAGACTGTGTATATTCAAATTAATCCAGAAGTGGATAAGAATTTCTGAAAATATTTTGAATAACATACAAACATGCCTTTACTAAAACCGCTTTTAGGTCAGACTAATTAATAATCGACATTGTTTTATACAGCATTTTGCAATGTATACTAGATTGTTCGAATATATGGTATATATTTAATGTTAATCGAATTACCTTTCAGATATTTGAAGTATGCTATTAAACACAAACGTAAAATTTTCAAAATAATAAAATTTAAAAAATTGTGCAGTTATCTTGATCTTACCTTATATGTAAAGTCTTCATATTGCAAAGCGAATGCAGAAAGAGTTAAATCAGGTACCGACGTATCTAAATACGAGTAACTTCGTGTAGAAAAATCAGTTCCACCTATAGGTACACGCCCTAAACTATATTCTATGCCCTCATCGGAAAAATAAGATCTGAAAGTAATTATTTTTTGTTGTTAGTCATCAGCAGATAATTTTTCGGCGAAGACGGTACAAAAATACACTCTTTGCACCGTTGCAAACCAAGATGGTTTGCAAACCAAGATACAAATTTATTTGATTAACATTTTATGTAAACATTGTCTACCTCATAAGATATTCTCTCGTCTGATTATCCAACGAATTGATATTTATTCCAGTGGAGTCTGTAAAGGCTCCGCCGAAACCCTGTATCGTCTGATATGTTTGATCGTGATCAATAATATCCGCTGTACCATCAATACTAGAAACGAATTCTTCCACTACTTTCTCGAGCCTTTTTCCGTCCAAATTCGTAGTATACGATATAAATAAACCGCTATCAACTTGTTCTATGGGATCCACGGTATCACAATGGTTAGCGTTGCAAACGCATACTGTTCCTTCGTCATCGTAGCTGCGATGAAGGCAATCTGTAGCTCCTTTCGCGCTAGCTGAAATTATAATTTGCTAATATATTAAAATATTTTTTATAAAAGTCCTCAAAATTAGATACATAATTTATGAGATAACTTTTAATCATTCAATGCTAATGTTCTATACTTAAAATCTCGTAGTGACTTTACATAAATATTGATATCAAAATAGTTTCGTATCTAATTCCTGGATAATTCGCATTGATTCAAATATTCGTTTAAATTAATGGAGTAAATTATTTTGTTTTGTTTGGGAATAGGAACTAGCACGGTTTTATAAAAATTTATGCTTTATCCTCTTTACGCACAATTCGTTGACGAAGGCGAGTCAGTAACTAGTCAGCCGGACGAAAGATGGCAGCAGTAATAAAATCTTTTATTTGTTTTCCAATTTGGCAATCTTTTGCGTTTATTTCTATTGCAAGTACACTTGTTATTTTTTAGGTTAATCAATTAAGGTTAATATAACCGCTTTTCGTAATAATGTTCGTATTCTGCATACGTATTTCGAGAACTAAGTTATCATCATCAGCAGATAATTAATTACATTATCGCACCTAGAACCACGGCAAAACCAGCGCTAAAAAGTCCGCACCAGACTTACTTCATCAAAAGCCAAACACACACTAATGTGTGTTTGTGTTTACTAAAATTTTAGTAGAAAAGGGTTATATTAACCTTAATTGATTAATTTAATCAACCACGGTCTTCATTAAAATTTACCTTGTTTTAAAACGTGGAAAAAGTTAAGTACCGATCAGAGACTAAATTATTATTTTTCGAGAACAAAACAAACGATGACATCATAGCGGAACTGGTCAACTTATCGGAACTTATTTCCAAAAATTACCACCATTAAAGAATGCGCATTTGAGCTTAAACGTGGCCGGATCAATATATTTAATAAACGACGCGTTAGACGCTTAAAAGTGGAGTGTATGATTTTAGGCGTCTGTTACGTTATTTATCAAATATATCCAAATAAATTTAAAAATTATTAAAAAAGTACATATTAATTTTGATGGAACCTGTCGTTGATTAACTTAATCACTGAAGCTTGATATATAACCCCTTGCCACAATAATTTTCGTATTCTGTATATGTTTTTCGACAACTAAGTTGTCATCATCAGCAAAGAGTGTGCACAGAGTGTGCGTTTTAGCTTTTAACGGTACGGATCGTGTGCGGAATTTGTTTAATTGTCTGCTGATGATGACAACTTAGTTGTCGAAATACATGTACAGAATACGAAAATTAATGTAGCAAGAGGTTATATATCAATCTTCAGTGATTAAAAAAAAAGTACATATGGTGCTAGATAACCGTCAAGTAAAATTCAGCGAAATAGTAGAGGCTCAGGATCAATGTATGAAAAAATTGTGCATATCTGTTGACTGTGGATTACAAACGTGGACGGAAACACATTTTTGCTCTCAATTTAGCGAAGTTAAAACAAAACAATGGATTCAGGGTGATAGAAGTGCTTCGAAGAAGGCAGAGACCGGAAAACTTATGGTTATTGTCTTTTGGAACTGCAGCGGCATTCTTTTTATCAATTATCTTCAAAAACGGTAAAATAATAACAAACGAATACTATGCATCCCTTTTAGATAAACCGCACAATTCAAACTACACAAAGGGCTCTATGAAATGAGTCCCTTTTCTTCAGGATAATGCACATGTTCATATTTCGACTGTTCAATGGCAAAAATTCATGAGCTATATTTCGAATTGCTGCCAGATTCGACTCCCTCAGATTTTAGCCTTTTCCTCAATTTGAAAACTTGGCACGTTGACAAAAGATTTAAGTCAAATGAGGAGGTAATCACTGAAACTAACCCATATTTTAAACACTAACTTTTCTGGAACTATGAAGAGACTTATAATATTAGCGAACTGGGTGTAATGAATTACAAGAACAGTGCATTGAAAAATTAAATAATTTTTTGCCAAAAAGCACACATTTCTCTATCTAAGCTTACTAATTACTGATTCGCTCCTTCTTTTCTTAATAGATGATGATCATGTGTATTACGTCTTTGTTAGTTGCTGCACCAGAAGGATAGGAAGGGTTTTTTTTTAACATTAGAACGAAAACTTTTTTAATTATACTAGCAAATGGAATGCGTGATTGATATCGTTGAAAAGAGTCAATTTTACTATTTATATACAGAAAATCAAACTTGTAGAAAATAGATTTATCATTTTCGTACCAGAAACGTAAATTATTGACGATACTGCTTGCCAGTCGTCCAACTACGGTTGACGAGTACAAAATTTTTAGTTAAGGCTGTAGATGACAAAGAAGGTGCGTGCTTGAGTACTCCAGAAATTGGCTGAGAGAAATCTCTTGGGTCATGTAATAATATCTACTGATACTCTATTGAAATTTAACTCATCGGAACCACTTTTAAAACGGTCAACCATGGGGAGTGATTGTGCTGCACACAGAGCAAATTATCTCAAACTGTTGCCAATCAGCTTTACATCCTAAGAAAATAGTATTTCGTTTTGCTTTTGTACAGCTAAACCATTTATTGAAATAAGTGTCGAGCTCAGTTGGGCAAAGTGAAATAGGTAGTGTTGCAGAAACAAATGGAATTGTCGAGAAATATAATCTCAAGCTAAGATAAATCGAGCCTCTAACTGTTTTGGCGGCTCAGAGTTGTCAAGATTTGGGTGAGAAGTTACGTAACACCTACTATAAAATTTGCCAGACAACAAATTGCTGCCTAGACTGTAAGGAAGTAACTTCAGTAGAAGATATTAAAAAGTATTTGAATTTCTTAGAGTAAAAATTGTAAAGTTTCTGCGAACGCAATGTAATGACTTTACATTAATGTTCGTCAAAATTAATCAAGCAAAACGAGTAGAAAATACGTACATAATTAAACAAATGACCCAATACCGAAAGTTTGTGGTTTATTTTAGCCTAGAGAAATCAAAAAACTTATTCCATAATTCAAAACAATTTATTAGTTTCAAAACAGAAAGGATTCTTTGAACTTCATGAGATAATAACTTGCCAGTTATACAATATATAAACTAATGTATAAGACTTCGAAATTATAATTTAGACTTTTTTAATCAATTTCATCAACAAAAGATCATTGTAAAAATTCAAATAACATACTTAATAAACATTTAAATATACTTTTTTTACACTTCTTTTCTTACAGCATTATTCACTAAATTAATAACTTATTACTCAAGAAAACTTACCACTAAGCAAGCAGAATAGCAAAACTTTAAACCACATCATACTGACTGACACTCCATTCGAATTAGGTTCCAAAAAAGTTCACAGGTGTTCTTTGCGATTTTAAAATGAGATTTCGAACAATCGTGTTAATTGGGCAGAGCGATTGACATATCCATGATGAATTGAATTTATCACGTGCGAGTAAATAATATATTTGACATTTGAAAGTGGTGTGCGAACACTTCAAAGATTATTATCTTAGTGTATATATTTAATAAAAACACGATGTGCACTTGTAAATAAATTTAAGGAACTTAAGTGGATGAGGATTGATTACAGTTGTTGAATAAAGTACACCTGCAAAATTCATATTACATTTCCCACGCCAAGGGTATATGTAAGTAATGACAAATAAAAATTATAATAAACAAATATTGAAGAGAGTAATAATAATATTGTTTATATGCCCAACTGTATATAAATACCAATTACAGAACAAAACACAGAGCTATGAATACACACATATGTACATGTACAGACATTGTGAAGAAACAATATTGTAGTAACATAAAAGAATATAATTATACTACGATAGTCAAAGAATGTATTTTCATACCAACGATTAGTGAAACCACATATATGCATTTATTGCAGGCGCGTTCCAGAAAATGTTCGTTCTCACTGTTAAAAGGTTGAAAGTTGTGACTAAGTAGGTAAGACTAGGAATATGAAAATTAAATCTAGATAAAATTTCAGGGCACTCAATTCTTCCATGAATTAATTTCCATAGGAAATTCGCGCATCTCCGAGATGTAATTGAGTTCATTTGATACCTTTCCGACAGTCACCCACAGTCGTATGCTCTGGGTGGGTAGATATCATCAATTGTAATAATAGTGTTTTAAGAAGCTTCGTTGGATTTGCTCGATAGAGAGTTACTTGGTTAAATAATGAGGAGACCAAATAGCAGATGTAAACAAAGTAAAGCTTTTTCACAAGAACTACACAGTCTGTCACAGAGAAACCCGAACTTTTTTAAAATAAAAACAAAAGCTTACTATTTTGGTAAAATTCATTTATTTTATTTAAAGTAGTCGCCTTCGGCTTCAATACAACGTTCTGCACGGTCAATTAACATGTCGAATGAATTTCTAACTTTATCTTTAGATATGCCCTTCACAATCGCTGTCGACGTTTTTTTAATGGCGTCGACGTCGGGATAACGCTGCCCTTTCATCGGCAAATATTGTTTGGAGAATAGACAGAAATCACAGGGGGCCAAATCCGGTGAATACGGTGAATGGTTGATGGTTAAAAGGCCATTTGTAGTTAGAAAATCAGGGATAAGCGTTGAGCGATGAGATGGTGCATTATCATGAAATAAACGCCAGATAACTACGATTTTCACGACGAATACGCACCAAAAAATGTTTCATAACACCAAGATAATATACAGTATTGACTGTTTGACTAGTTGGTATAATCTCCTTGTGCACTATGCCTTTCGAATCACAAAGTAGTTAGAAAATCAGTGGCAAGCGTCGAGTGATGAGATGATGCATTATCATGTAACAAACGTCAGCTACCATTTTCGCGATAATGAGGGCGTACACGACGAATATGCCCTAGAAGACGCTTCAGGATAATATACAGCATATTAACTGCTTGACTAGTTGGTACAAACTCTTCGTGCACTATGCCTCTCGAATCATAAAAAGAATTCAACATTGTCTTCACTTTTGACTTCTCCAAACAGCTCTTTTTCGATCTTTCTTCGCTTGTATACTTCCATTCAGAGCTTTGATGCTTTATCTCTGGATCACATTAAAAATACCACATCTTATCGCCAGTTACAATAGAATACTTGCAGTTTTCGTCCTTTTTTGAATCTTTAATGAAGTCTGTACAATGTCGAATTCAGTTAGTTTGTGTGGTACAAACCTTGCACAAACCTTTCTGCGTTCCAAATGCTGCATCAAAATGCGATGAGTTGAATTTTTTGAAATATTTAATTCCATTCCCTCATATTGCAATGAGAATTTCGGATCATTTTTGATAAATTCACGCACAATTTCGATGTTACTTGCTGTAAGCAATGCCAAATACAAAGGAAAATAAAGAAAAAAATTACCAAATATACTGTTCACAGAGAATAAGTTTATTCGTGCAAAGGGTACATATAGTTCCTGTAAATTAAATTGTGTTCATTTCATAAGTTCTTTTACCAAACAACAAACATACATATTAAGGCAAAAATTGTCGCTTCTAGTTCTTCCTGAAGTATTTAATCTGTGGACAATCTCGCTTAATGCTCCAACAATAGTCAGTCATCATATGTACATTCAATATACCCTGATACCGTGCCTCCCTGATCTTCAAATCTGAATGGAACTCCTCATCAGGTTTTTCGGAAAGTCGGCAAGATAACTATGTTGAAAATGTAATTCGATGCCCATGTTGCAACCAAGCATTTTGAAGCTCTGCAAGAGTTGCTGGACAATTTCGGTGTGTTCGTGTACTTCCAAGTCTGACAAGATTTTTGAATGCCAATCACATTAATATAAGCTGTAGAGAAAAACGTGATAGAAGAAAACTAATTACAAAGTTGAAATCAGCATGCCTATTTAACTTTAAAGCAGCTGAAAAGTCAAACTCGACAGAAATTAAAAAGTGTTAAAAATTATTCCCTAGTGTAATTTATTCTCGGTAGATGTTCGCCGTTTAGAAGCTGGCTGCGACATAATTCTAAGAATTTTCCTTTCTAAAGTTTTCCTCTTTTGTAAACTGCGTTAATCTTTCTGCAACTTACATTATACATATACATCTTATTATTATCTCAAAGCGATGTCCATACTTGTTGCTTTATTGTTAATAATTTTTTATTTACATTAAAAGTTCTGTTTACTGCCATTATTTTTTCGTTTATTTCTGCCGATCTCTCTCCTTTATTCGTAACAAATATTCTCAAATACTAATATCTTTCTACTTTCTCGAATTCATATTCTCTAACGCGTACTTTATGTTTCGGGTCTTACATCAAAGTTCTATAAACTACATATGCGAAGGGTACTAGGAAAGTTTTGCAATATGACGCAACAATAAATCGTAGAAAGCTGCTTGTTGAGACATGTTCATACATGCATAGTAGCCACCGCGCCATGTCGATGGCCTCAGTTACTCATTTGCAGTGAGAGTGTAAAGTGCTTGCGATGGCATCGTTATTACGAAATGAGATAAGGGCAGTTTTGCGTTATAACTTCGTGCGTGGTTTAAACATAGACCAGTGCTTCGAAGAAATGACTCTTGCACTAGATGATGTTTGTCCACATGGCACAACGATATTCAGGTGGTATAGACAATTCCGAAGGGGAAATTTAACTGTGGAGGCTGCTGAGAGGTTGGGAAGGCCACGAACATCAGTTACGGAGGAAAACGTTACTACTATGAGAAAAATACTTGGCGAGGATAGGCGAGTGACCTACCAACAGATAGAGGGTACTTCAAGCCTAAATGCAAAAAGTCAAGAATGGACACCTGGTTCCTCCATCATGATAATGCTCAAGGTCACCGCGCCAAAGCCTGCATCGAATATTTGACCACGACAGGATTGAAACTTCTCGAGCACCCTCCCTATAGTCCAGATCTTGCTCCTTATGACTTCGCACTGTTCCCGCATGTGAAAATGAAGCTAAAAGGGAAGCGGGTTTCTGACCTCCTGTGGGCTCGGAGCAATGAGTGTGCTTTACTCCCTAGTGAAACTTGGCAGAACTGGTTTAAAGATTGGTTTCGGAGGAAGGAGAGGTGTATTGAGTGTAGAGGTAATTACTTTGAAAAAATGAAATAAACGAAGCTGTATTGCAAAACTTTCAGTACCCTTTGTACAAAGTGATTTAAATTTCATGTTACTAATTTAATAGTTTTTCATGTAAGGCGAAGAGCACCCACATGCAATTCGTGGCGCACAAATTCGTTACCTACCTCTGCTATAGATTATTATTTTTGAACATATATTGTAATACGTTAAAATTTAATCTAAATTACATAATGTCGGAATATGGCATGTGGTAAGGTGCCGCCCGGGAGGCGCGATTTTTAAGAATTTATTTCTTGTACCTCTTTAGGTATGCTTCCTTGTTAAGAAAAAACAATCAACACTGCTTGTCTTGTCACGGAAAGGAGAGATTGATAACGAAACCACGAAATACTTTACGAATATTAAATACACACTGTCAGTGGGACAGACTTATGACCCACAATAACAAATCGAAACATGTTTCTAAATGAAGGTATTTATTTCATTACAGTACATCAAATAATAAAAAAAATCACCAATAAACTATAGAATTGAAGGATTTCGCTGTGATTTCTAAATCCATATAACCTCTGCGTTCATCGTAGATACTAATAGCAACATCTCGTTCCTCTCTAAAAATGAAAAGTAAAACTTTATTTATAAAAACCATTTTCGCCATTGTTATTTACTTGTTGATAATTCCAACGAAGGTGCCACCATCAGGTCTATCAAAAGCCACCAACAATAAGTTGTCCAACTCCTTCAACATATCTACCTTCACGGATCCTCTAGGTAGAAACTTCGAAAAGTGCCCCAACGCATAAAACATAGGTTGCTTATAAAATTCATTACTAGTAGCGTTTACTATTATTGGTGAGTCGACGAAATTACTTATGTAGGATGGTCCACCGGTTTCGTCTAAAGCCAGGCACCAATCTAACCATCCGGTTGTCCAGTTTTGTAAATCCTGTAAGGGTTAAAATTGTAAGACAATAAATTTGCATTATATTTTAAATGTTAGAGAATGGTGCAAAAGAAATATTTTTATTCCAATTAAGTATCATTGAATAACAACTATTAAATCTCTAATAACACAATATGTTATGTGCTTCTTGACAGACATTTAATTAAAAAACTCTATAATGTAATTATGCTTTGCATCTCTCTCTAATATTTTATACCAAAATAATATCTTCAGCATAATCTTCGCCTCTGTCCCATGAGCCCAATAATACTGCGTCGTCCCACGGTCGATTACCTAAAAATTATTAATTTGGTAAGAGGGCATACTGTGTAATAAAAAAACACTGTTTTAAAATTTAAAGACATTTTCGTTGTTTAAGCACCACGTCTTGCAAATTTCAATCTTAATTAATCTAAACTTTTAATTCTTTTTAAGTTTAAACTTTTTTATTCTAAGGGATTAATTTTATATTACATATTTATATCAGAGAAAGATTTCATAAATTTCCATTCCCCCTGTTAAGATATTTACTTAATAGATAATAAGTTTCAACAATAAAAATGTAGAGATTACGACAAATCGTATTTAATTAGACTTCATCGCTTTTTTAATAAATATTAGGTCAACGCATATCAGATGCCGTTTTTTCTTTTCGTATGAAAATTGGACTATGAATCCATTATTTGATTTTTTTACTATTCATACCAGCAGCTATCTATGGAACACATTCAATAAAGATTTCTAAAATATTTATCATTTAAATCAATAGCTTTATAGCTGAATGACGAGATGTTTACGGTGTTAATTTTTTATTTAAGTTTATTCATTAAAAAAATCGACTGTTTTTCCTCTCCTTTGTAGGAAATTATATTTAATGTTCCATCTGTCTCGATACGTCATACCGCTACATTTAACTTAACCACGCCGAGCTCTCCCTTCTTCGTTTGCTTCAGAGATTATTTTAAAAATCGTATTTTAAGTCTTTATTAGTTACTGTCAGAAGCTTGTTCAATTAAATGAAAACAACTTGATTTAACAACTTCTTTGATAACTAAATAAATTTTACTTAAAAAATCCAAAATTTCATATGCACCAACCGAATATTTGCTTAATGATCCCATTTATACTTTGCTTTTTAGAAATCTTTGGCTCTAAATAATTATTTTAAGTAAAGTAGTTATTGTCACTTATTTTTAGTTAATTAATATTGATATAATATGACAGTACAACTGAATATTATTAAATATATTGAATTAAGAATAATTAACATGAATACGAGGATAGTTTAACAAGTAGTGAGAATGACACATAGGTGGCGCTCTAATTGGTAAAACAATGCACTGTAATTTAGGTTGCCTATTTAGATGTTTACAATCCGATATTTAGATAAATCGGTTGATTAGTTTATTTTTGACGGCTGATTGAAAAAGTCGTTTTGTTAAAATGGAAAAAGCAGAGTATAGTGCGGTGATTAAATACTTCGTAATTAAGGGTATGAAAGCTACCGAAATAAAAGATGAGTTACGGGAAACATTAGGTGAATCTGCTCCATCATCCGCCATAATAAGTAGATGGGTAAATGAATTTAAACGTGGTAGAACAAGCTGTGTTGATGAAGCGCACTCTGGAGCATCCAAAATCGTGACTTCTAAGGAAATGATTATAAAAATCCATAATATTATTATGCAAGGTCGACGACTCAAAATGAGAGAGACAGCAGACGTGGTAAACATTTCAACAAAACGCGTACACCACATTTTAACGAAAGAATTGGGCCTTTCCAAGTTTTCGGCAAGATGGGTGCCGCGATTGCTTACGAGTGATCAAAAGTTCACTTGTTTGCGCATTTACAATGAGTGTTTGGACCTTTATAAGCGGAATCCGGTTGATTTTTGTAGGCGATTTGTTACTTACGATGATACTTGGATACAATACAGTACACCCGAAACTAAACAACAGTCGAAACAATAGTTAGAACGTGGTTCTGCACCTCCAAAGAAAGCGAAAACCACTTTATCGGTAAACAATGTGATGGCATCAATTTTTTGGGATTCGAAGAGCATTTTGCTCATTGATTACCTTCAGAAAGGTGCCACAATAAACGGACAATATTATGCTGAACTTCTACAAAAATCAAATGTTGAGATTCGTTCTAAACGGCCAGAAATGGCAAAGAAAAAGATTCCGTTTCACCAAGACAACGCTTCCTCGCATACCACACAGTTGTGATGTCCAAAATCCACGAGTTGCATTTCCAATTAGTACCGCATGCGCCTTATTCGCCGGATCTAGCCCCTTCCGAATTCCACCTCTTTCCAAAATTGAAACCGGCACTAGGTGGAAAGAAATTTTCATCTAACGACGAGCTTATCATCTTCGTAAATGAGTATTTTGCAAGCCTTCCGGAATCGCATTTTAGAGATGGGATAAGGGCATTGGAATAAATGTATTGCTCTTTTAGGAGAATATATTGAAAAATAAAAATGATTTTGTATTTAAAAAATTCGTTTTTCTTTTCCATTCTCACTACTTGTCAAACTACCCTCGTATACCATGAGCAAAATAATCCGTTTGTAATTGGGAATGTAAAAACCTCCAGACTGGAACATTTTTATTTTCATAGATTGATAACACATTTTTACGTTTATGTGTCAAATGAACTTTTTAACTAATTATGTTAACTTTTTAAATATCAAAAGTAAGCATTAGTACCAATCTTACAAATTGTGTTAATATAAGTATTCTGTTACCAACCGCTGGCAGATATTGCCCACTCCGTATATAATAGAATGTCATCACCCATCAATACATATAATAAGAAATACATAATATAAGAGCAACAATATAAAAATAACAACAAATTTATTAATTGTTTATAAAATTCATAAAAGTACATACCAGCAGAAGCTTCTGTGCCCATAATGAACTTTTCGGGAAAGTGCTCATGGACGTGAGTTAACCAGGATGCTGGGGCATACATATCCCAATACCAATGGACAGCGATTCCATCAACATATCCTCTAGCTTCTTCACCGTCAAGAATCTAATAAAATAATTATTCTTTATCTAATAAAAAAGGAATAAATTTAGAAAAACCTAAATTTACGTCCATAATAGTGGATTTATTGATCATTTAATAAATAATGCACTTGAAAATTCGATTTAAACATGATCGTGATGATTTAAAAAATTGCAGTATGAAATTAATAATTACTTCATGAAAAATACTGTTTTTCAAAGAAATTCGAAATACTCATTCTTTAACAACGAAATTTATTTGTTTTGAAACTGTTAAATATTAATACGATGTCGGTACTATTAACTTCTGTTACAAAAAGAAATCTTACCCAATGAACAAATGGCAAAGATATCCTCTGATCATCGTGAGCTATAATTTTTATGTCAGAATATTCGGAATTTCTCAACGTAGGTCCGAAATATTTTCTGATCCAAACGTTCTGAAAAACGCATATTTAGCCCAAAACACTTATCTATTACCAATTTGAAGCTTTTTACCATATTCCATGGAGACCAACCAACGCTATTTATCTGAATAAAAGGAAGTGCTAAGCTGGGTTCATTGCCGGTTGTAATACCCCAAAAACTAAATCCATATTTTTTATATTCGTCCAAAAATCTCACCATGTAGTCGACCCACAATTGGTAGAAGTCTCTTTTGAGGAAGCCCAGACCCGCGTATTCTTCGTTAGTTTTCATCCACTTCGGAGCAGTCCATGCAGATGCTAACAGTATCATTTCGTCGCCTGTCATATTTATAGCTTCTTGTATTACTGGTATCTATAATAAATGATGATATTATTGTATCGATTTCGAATTTTTGCATAGGGACCCATGGGATGTGCCTTGGGAAAAATTACTGATCTTGCCATTGTATTTCTAATGTAGTATGTTTTATAATTTTACCTTATACTCAAAATCCTCAGCTTGCAAAGCAAAATTTTCCAATTCGTAATCAGGATAAGACGTATCTAAATATGTATAACCTCTATCTCCGAAATCGGTACTTCCAATTGGTACTCTACCGATATTATAACTAATACCATCCTCAGAAAAATAAGACCTGTTACAGAAAATTGAAATTAAAGAAATTAGTATTCTTAAACATATTCAAACATTTTTGCCAATACTTCATGATATTATCCCTTGCCTGTCCAGTTAAGGAATTGAAATTTTTGCCAGTAGCATCCGTGAAACAACCACCGAATCCTATTATAGACTGGTAAGTGATGGAATGATCAACAGTCACTTGATTTTTTATTAATGAAGATTCAAGAAAATTTCCAGTTCCTTTATTGAAACGTAAACCTTGCTGATTTGACGTATAAATGACGAATTGACCAGATGGTAATTCTTCTATCGGGCTTATTGTATCGCAATGTTCAGAATTACATACGCAGACTGTGGCTCCATTACCGTAGTCTCGATGTAGACATTCTGTGTCGGCTAACGCCGCACCTTTTAAATCAAATATACATGTTTTAAATTCAGAATTAATGAAGTAAGTGCATTAAAACTTGTATACAGAACCCTTCATATAAGCTTTGGTTTTACGTAGTTTACTTTGCATACATATTGTAGATAAATAAGCTAATTCACTAGAGCTAATGAATCGAAGTTTGCGAAATCAGGCTTGTAAGTAACTTACCTAGCCTAGTAGAAGGTTACACATAGTAATGTGTTCAAATTTATAACTAAAAAAGATAAAGAGCGAAAAATTGTCCAGGTAAGGACGATTTCCACATGTGGAGAAAATAGGATGTGTGTCAAAACAAAAGATACTGAAATGAAGTATAAACGCATCGAGTGATATTTGTATTAGTGGTTAATATCGAAACTAACAATATGTTGATTGATGGATCTAACATGTTAGTGTTTGTTAATCAATACAAAACAAAATTTGAAAAGCCTTCACTAACTAACAAAGATTTGTTTGTTGAAGAATTTAGAAGGGAAGCACTCTAACACAACATAAAATCTAGACTGGTACGTCCAGTTATTGTGACTATTAATAAGAATAAAGAGAAACGATCAAAGAACAATCTCTAAATAGAAATCTCTGGCGGACCTTTTCTGAAAATCAACTTTAGCCGGATGTCTGCCAGAAGATTTATTAATAAAATAACGGGTTCTTCCTACGAACTACGATGGATAATACCGATAAGATTTCAATTTTAGCAATGATTTACGATGATCCAATGTTCCGTTCGAATTGTCTGGCGAATGCCATATTCATTATCAATCGGCAGATAACTCGTTTTCTCGGACCTGAGTGGCCAGACGTAATCATAGAGAAACTATTTCATAGTGAGTAATATAATAATTTTGTGTGTAATTTCTACTAACGGCATGTTAAGTATTTATTTTATTGAAGACGAAAAGAAAAATGCTTTTATTGTGAACCAGTTGCCATATACAGCTTCTAACGTTATTCTAGAGATTAATCACTAAAGGTTGATATATAACCTCTTTCCACATTAATTTTCGTAATTCTGTATATGTATTTTGACAACTAAGTTGTCATCATCAGCAGATAATTAAACAGTGTGCGTCTTGGCTTTCAGCGGTACGAATCGTGTGCGGAATTAGTTTTTTTGTACGGGTATTTCTTGCCGTAGTTCTCCAGGTGCGACACTGCTTAATTCTCTGCTGATGATGACAACTTAGTTGTGTTAATGTGAAAAGGGGTTATATATCAACCTTTAGTGATTAAGTTAATCAATCACAGGCTCCATCAAAATCACCTTATTCTAGAGAGATCTCAGAATATTTTGCTGCGCCAAAAACTTTTTACTCAGTAATCAAAGGTTTCAACAGAATAGGCCAACACGTCATACAACGAGAAAATTCTTTAATATGCTCTATAAGATTTTTAGGAATCGCATAATTTATCGTGATAAAGGATTTCCGTAATCTGCTCATTCACCTGATCTTATTCCTCGTGATACGTTTGAAGTAAATAATTTGTTTTCAAGAGAAATGACCAACAACCGTAACAAACTTTGTAATAAGGTTGTAGCCAGCTTCAATAAAATGCGGAAACCTAATTTTACAAAAATGTTTAACAAATTTCAAACACGTTATATGTATGAATACGTAGAACGCAAAGACGAGTACTATGGGCATATCTAATGTCTCACAATCGCGAACAGTTGGCTTACTTATAGTTTATATTGTGAAATTATTGTTAATTTATTTATTAAATAAAGCTTAGCTGTCAATGTTCTCTCTTTCGATGCATACAGTATTTTATCAAATTTTTAACTACTAAATTTTGATCTAAACTAGAAAAGCAAATTAATTTCACTTTCCTTACATTAAAGTGCGTCTTTTTGTGCGCTTGTCTGTACATGATTAGCTGTTTTTTCTAGCGAATTGTTCATGACCGTAGTTAAAGATATGTGGAAAATACTATCAAGGGAATCAACCGAAAAGAGAAATCCTTGATTTATTCTTACATATATATGAAACACATTTCTCAAGCGATCGATTAAAAAAAATCTGCTATTACTTCAAATATCTCGATGTCGAGGGAAAACAAAATAATAATAGTATATTAATTAACTCACCAACAAAAAGAAACGATAAGAAAATAAAAACAATCATTATCCAGGATTTGCTACAATAAAATAACTGAAAAAACTTATGGTTTACATTACCTTGTTAATATCATTTATCACAATTATCTTCAAGTTTCATCGTTAGTATTACATAAATCATATACGAGGTTAATTAATAAAATCTGTCCAAGTTCCATCCATTACAACCAAGAAAAGGAGTGATGAATTCTTGCTGTATTTATGTATTGCTTGCATGCTTAAACATGTACTAAATGTACCACTTTGTACAGAGGCTAATAACAATATTTATCTCCAATTGTATAACAGAACAACTTATTATCATGGTCATTATGGTCATCGTTAAATCTATGGTGGGGAGTCTGTCGTCGGGTGTTGGTCTTGAGGATGTCGAAGTTCATCGACTGGGTCGCCATGACAGTGGGGGTAATAGACGTCCACTCAAAGTAAGGCTAGGTAGTGTTAAAGACGTTCATAGCATTATAAAACTAGCGAAGAATCTAAAAAATAGTGTGGAATATAAAGAGGTCCGCATTTCCCTAGACAAAACTGTTCGCCAAATGAATTACTATAAGAAGGTCAAAGCGCAACTAGATTCTAGAGCAGCAAATGGAGAGACTGGCCTCAGAATTAAGTATGAGAGGGGCATTCCCACTATAGTACATTTAAACTAGATTCGCCTGACAGATATCTACAAGTTCACTAACAGAATGTGCGCGGCTTACGAACCAAGGTTCACGATTTTTATACAAATATAAGTAACTCTGAAATCGATGTTGTCTGCATTGTTGAAACGTGGCTGTCGGAGGATATCAATAGCAGTGAATTGTTTCCAGCAAACTACCAGGTTTTGAGGCAGGACAGACGATTCGACATTGTTGGTAGGAGACGGGGTGGTGGTGTTCTTATCGGTTGTAAATCAGACTATTGTGTCGAGCTAATTGATCTGAATAACATCACAAGTGATATACCGATCAGTGATATCCTCGGTAGTATAATTCATATGCAATCTGTCCGGTTGGCTGTTTTTGTTATTTATATTCCTCCTGATACTTCTGTTTCTGATTACGAAGAGTTTTTACTTTTTTTTGAAGATGTTTGTGCAAAGTATACAAGCAATATATTGATCGTGGGCGATTTTAACATCACGCACTTTAATAATCCTGACATAAGCGATGTAAAATCTCAACTAACACATAGCTTTGCTAACTTTGTCGATCTAGCGCAAATTAATAATATTGTTAATCACAGACAACGAATTCTAGATTTAGTATTAACAAATAGCAAACACATAGTTGTTGAACGGGAGAATGCACCAATGGTGAATGAGGATTTGGATCATCCCACAATAAATTTGTCTATTGATTTTAGTAATCATAATTTTCCCAGCTTAATTCCAAACAAGGGTTGTTACACTTACAATTTCAGAAAAACCGACTACATCAATCTTTATAACGCATTATTACATACTGATTGGTCATTTCTCGCTTCATATACTGATATTGAATCAGCGTGTAGAGATTTCTATGCTAAAATATATGAATACTTTAACTTATTTGTACCGTTGAAGCGCATGTGTGCGGCGAGTTATCCAGTATGGTTTATTGGGGAACATATAAATGAATTGAGATTAAAAAATCGATATCGATTAAAATATAGGAAAACGCGTTCTTTAGAATTTTTAGAAAAGTACAGCATTCAGTAAAATACAATCCTAAATTTTATTGGAATTTCATACGAAGCAAACAGACTAATAAGGGATTACCCAGTTCACTGAAGAACATTAGTGGTGCACTTTTGACTCAGCCTCGGGAAATAATCAATGAATTCCTGAACTTCTTCACCTCTGTTTACTCATTGCCTCTCTCGACTCCTACTCCTACTGCCCAGAATTCATTAAGTAGTACCTTAATTAATGTACCGATCATTCTGGAATCGGATGTTTTTTACGCATTAAAACGACTTAAGAATTCCAATACTGCGGGTAGTGATGGTATCCCTAGCTTCCTGATTAAGGATTGTGCTGGCGTCCTTGCTGCTCCATTATGCCAACTATTTAATCTTGCACTACAGTCTTGTACTTTTCCTGAATGCTGGAAAATTGGTAGAATGGTTCCGGTTTACAAGAAGGGCGATATGGGTTGCATTAAAAATTACCGTCCCATTACAATAATAAACAACTTCGGCAAAGTTTTTGAGACTTGTCTCTTTCATAACATCTCTCCGTAAATCAAATCTCTGCTATCCACATGCCAGCATGGTTTTTTTGGTAAGCGTTCAACGGTAACTAACTTAACAATATTTACGCAGTTTCTGTCTGATAATATGGATAGAAACATTCAAGTAGACGCTATTTTTACCGATTTCTCTAAAACGTTTGATCGGATAGATCACTCAATATTACTACACAAGCTGGCTAATGTGGGTTTCTCGCCGTCGCTCGCGCTCCTATTTCGGTCCTACTTATCTTATAGACCTAACTACGTCTACTACAAAGGTCATAAATCACAGCCTTTTCATTCAACATCTGGAGTTCCGCAAGGATCAAATCTCGGACCTCTTTTATTTTCTATTTTTATAAATGACCTTGCTGAAGTTCTAGACTGTGAGAAATTATTATTCGCAGATGATCTGAAAATATATCACGCAGTAAATAATATCGATGACTACTCTCACCTTCAGGAACAGTTGAATGTAATCCAGACATGGTGCACCGATAATGGGCTTCACTTGAATATTTCTGAGTGTAGATATGTCTCATTCACTCGTAGAGGTTCCTCTATCGAATTCAATTACACTTTGAACAATGCTTGCCTAGAAAAATGTCAAGTTGTTAGGGATTTGGGTATTACATTTGACTCCAAATTATTATTCAATATCCATATAAATAATATATCCAATGCTGCACTAAAAACTTTGGGTTTCATAATTAGAACTACCAAGTCCTTCTCGTCAATCGACAGCATAATACCACTTTATTTTGCCTTTGTTAGGTCGAAACTCGAATATGCATCATTGGTGTGGTCACCTCTTTATAGAACACATATTCATGTGCTGGAATTAGTGCAAAGGCGCTTTCTGAAGTACCTCTACTTTCGCCAGTTTGGGAACTATCCTCCTCGGGGCTACAGCCACATTAATCTACTAACTACATTTAGCATAGAATCATTAGAGCTCCGTAGACACCGTAATGAAATAAAGTTTCTTTACCATCTTCTACATAATGGAATAGACGCACCTGAAATTCTAGCAAAGATAAACTTTTTGGTTCCCAGGCAAGCGATTAGAATAACGAACACCTTTCGTCTGCCCATTCCAAGGATAAATGTAATGATTGGATCGCCGGTCTACCGAATATGTAATAACTTTAATAATTTAACAGCCGTGGATATAAACTATAGTCCTTTACCAACGATTTTACGTCAGTGTTTGTAGTGTATAGGTGTGTTTATACTTCTTGTGGTGGTGGGTCTTACAAATAAGTGTTTAATGTTAATTAGTATTTAGAGTATTTAGAAAATTTAGTGTTCACTGTAAGTCAACGCAGAAGTAATTAGACTTAAAAGTTGTCCTGTAATAGGATTGTAAAGATCTGTTGGGCAAATATATACATTATTATTATTATTATCATGACTGTTGGAGAATCACATAATTTGTTCTTTTTCATTAAGGGAAATTTAACGCTACATTTACCTCTATAATATTATATCATCGATGCAGAATATCAGTTTTAAGTTTTAGTAGGATGGATGCCTTGTGTACAATGTTAGAATTATGTACATACAACTGTTTGAGAAAAATAATTAAAAATAAGTTAATAATTACCTGGAGCACCATTAGCTAGCTTTCCAAACCAATTTTTGTTTGTGGCTATGTTAAATTTTTAAAATAATAGAGTTAATGAAAAGAAAAACTATTAGAAGATTGTAAATTATTATTATTATTTGATATTAATGAACTCAAAGCAGTTATTGTGGGACTGAGGAATGATGTCCGTGAATTAAAGGCGTCCTCTTCTGGCATTGGTGCGGCTGTTGATGGTGATACTTTTGAGGATCTCCTGTTCGAATTGCGTGAGCGCGAAAGGAGGAGGAACAATGTTGTAATTTATGGAATTCAGGAGGTCGGTGAATCGTCGGCGGCTGATCGCGCGGTTCGTGATGTGGAGTCGGTCAAACAGGTCCTTGGTCACCTATCTGTGGCTGCAGAAGTTAAACCATATCGCCTTGGTAAGTTTGACCCTAATAGAACTGTACCACGACCAATTAGGATTCGGTTTGATAATGATGGGATTGTTAGGGATGTTATTCGAAGATCCGGACTTCTGAGGAGTGACAGGGATTTCAAGGGGATTAGTTTGTCCTTTGACAGGACTCCGAGACAGGTGGAGCATTATCGTTCGGTCAAGCGGAAACTGGAGGACCGGACTCTTAAGGGAGAAAAGAATCTCAGAATCAAGTATGTTAGGGGAATACCTAAAATCGTGTCGGTAAACTAATCTTGCCCAATAGAGACCAAAACGATTCATTGTCAATCTATTATCAAAATGTTCGAGGTGTGAATACAAAGGTTGAAGAACTGTTCGCGGCTGTTAGTGATTGTGAATTTAACATAATTGGTTTATCTGAGACATGGCTTTCCGATGATGTTTCCAGCGCTGAGTGCTTTCCAGACAATTATAATGTGTTCCGGTCCGATAGAAGGTTTCGTGAGGTTGGACGTGCGAGGGGTGGCGGTGTGCTTCTGGCAGTTGCTGCTGATTGTCACGCTGAGCAGATTAACATTACAGACACTATTTTCGCTCCAATTATTGATATATTGCTCTGCAGGATAACATATAACTTTAGCACGTTGCATATTTTTATAGTTTATGTTCCCCCTGACTTATCTGTAACCGATTTTGAACTTTTTATAGAAAGCTTTGAATTATTAGTTTGTAACTATGAGCATGTTATTATTTTAGGAGACTTTAATATTCCATTTTTTAATTATCGTAACGTGAATGACGGTAAGTCTCGAGTAATGCGTGGATTTTTGGAGTTCACTGATCTGAAACAGGGAAATGCTATACCTAGCGCTAATGGTCGTCTGTTGGACTTGATTATTACAAACTTGCCATGTGAGGTGCTGGAGAATACGGAACCCCTGCTCTCGGTAGATATTCATCATCCAGCTTTGTCTGTCGATTTGACTATTAATAACGTCGTCTCCCCAGCTTTTCAGACTGATCATTCTGTTGTATCGTATAACTTTAGAAAGGCAAACTATCTCGCCTTGTATGGTGCACTCATGAATGTGGACTGGATGTTTTTGTATGGATTTAGCGACCCTAATGA
This sequence comes from Dermolepida albohirtum, assembly GCA_031893035.1. Taxonomy (NCBI): domain Eukaryota; kingdom Metazoa; phylum Arthropoda; class Insecta; order Coleoptera; family Scarabaeidae; genus Dermolepida; species Dermolepida albohirtum. The sequence continues at coordinate 63,530 of JAVIWB010000310.1, read as the reverse complement.
AGCATGTAGAGTATTTTACTTGACTCTATATTCAATTTTCGATGAATTTGTGCCTCGCTTCAAGAACAGCAACCCTAGGTATCCTAGTTGGTATACGCCCGAAATAATTTCTAATATCAAGCTAAAGCTTTACTATCGTTCAAGATACAGAAAACATAAACATGAGGCGGATTTTCTTGATTTTAAGCGTATGAGAAACTTAGTGAAGGCACAGGTTTCCGGTGCTTACAAAGACTATTTGTCACGTGTTGAGAATGCCATCGTGACGGATCCTAAGTTCTTCTGGTCATATATTCACGGAAAAAGGGGCACTAGTAGAATTCCTGGACGAATGAAGAGTGATGACGTGGTTATTGATAATCCAGATTTGATTGTGAATGCATTTGCTGAATACTTCAAATCCACCTACTTACCACCTGAGGATGTACCAGTACGCAACGCTGGTGTCTCTGATGTTTTTCCGAGCATACACATCAATTTCATTGAAGCTTCCATTATTCATGCATCCATGAGGGGGCTTCCCGATAAGGTGACCGCAGGCCATGATCAAGTCCCAAGCTTTATTTTGAAGGATTGTGCTGATGTATTTGTTACTCCCCTATCCATTATATTTAATTTAGCACTGAAAACTTCTTCTTTTCCAAATGTCTGGAAGCTCACTCGTGTTTGTCCTGTGCTGAAGAGTGGTGATCCTTCTGTCATCGCAAATTACAGACCCATATCCATCTTGTCTAATTTCGCAAAGGTTTTTGAAATGAGTTTATATGCTTACATTGCTCCGCCTGTGTGTCGGCTTATCCACAGCGATCAGCACGGCTTTATGGAGAGGCGTTCTACCGTTTCCAACTTGCTGTGTTTTACACAATATGTATCACATGTATTGGATGACCAGGGCCAGGTTGATGTGATATATACAGATATGTCTAAAGCCTTTGACAGGATTAATCACTCGATTCTGATGGGCAAATTGAGATCGTTTGGCATTAGTGATTCCCTTCTAACTTTTTTTAAATCTTACTTGTTTGAGAGATCACAATTTGTAACTTATAATGGATTTTCATCTGAAGTGTTTTTGGCTACTTCAGGGGTACCTCAGGGTTCAAATTTGGGTCCGTTACTTTTCTTAATCTTTATTAATGATTTACTATCTGTTGTCGGTTCCGAGAAGCTGCTATTTGCCGACGATCTCAAAATATTTACACGCATTAATAGTGTGGATGATTGCATTTACTTGCAGCAACAGCTTGGCCGCGTCAATGATTGGTGTTGTAGTAACTCCTTAAAACTAAATATTTCCAAATGTAGGGCTATGACGTACACGAGAAGGCTGCAACCAATCATCTTCAATTATTCCCTGGCTAACGAGACTCTTCTACGTACAGATTTACATAAAGACCTTGGTGTTACGTTTGATTCAAAACTGTCGTTTGTCGATCATACTGCGGTCGCTGTATCGTCGGCTGGGCGAATTCTGGGATTTGTTATCCGAAATTGTAAATCTTTTTCTAATGTAACAGCCCTGAAATCGCTGTTTTACTCTCTTGTCAGGTCCAGGCTCGAATATGCGGTTTTGGTTTGGTCGCCTTATTACGGGGTGCATGGGCAGGTTCTGGAATCAATTCAGAGAAAATTTGCAAAGTTCTTATGGTGTCGCGTGGATGGTCGGTATCCCACTCGGGGTTCGGAGCAGGGTGAATTACTATCGAGGTTTGGCATGATTTTTTTGGAGCAACGGCGGTTTACCGTTGGTGTAGTATTTCTTTACAAGCTTATACACGGTAAAGTGGATTGCCCTTCACTACTCTCGCAGATATGTTTTAATGTCCCTCGTTTGACTTCTCGTCAGAATGTTACTTTTTATTGCCCCGCTGCTAGAACCAATGTGCTGATCAAATCGCCTCTATTCGTAATGTGCAACAACTTTAATATGATTTCAGACATTGCAGACATAAATCATGACACGCTAAGATCAATTATTGCAGCGGTATCCGAGTATTTCGCTCGCAAGTAGTGCGTTACTGGTTATGTGTTATCTTTCCAGATTTTTTTTTTTTCTTTCCATTCCCTTTTTTTTTCTTTTTTCTTTTCTTTAAGTAACTAATTTTTATTTAAGTAACTAATTTTTGTTTAATTACGGTAACCTTAATTTGATTTATTTTACTTGTACGTATTAATGTAATAAGTTTTGTCCTGTAATAGGAGCTTTGGCTCTGTTGGGCAATAAAGAGATATTATTATTATTATTATTATTAGAATTATGAAAAACTGTATATCTTTAGAAGCTAAGAAAAGTTCAACAAAGCATTTATAACAGTTTTTTGTTATAATTTTGATCAGTTAAGAGATCGGTTTGAATATCTATTGTAACAAAAATTGTTAAGTTTCTTCTGGACCTCTAGGCTGGAACTGCGTCTGCGATACTGCTGTTTCACTTGGCGACGTTTCGTTCGCTTTTGTGAGGCACGTCCTCAGGTAGAATTGAAACATAGCCGGAATTTGCCGCCTGTATTTACACGTGTAAGTCTCAGATAACAAAGAAATTGGTAAATAAATTCTTAAAACAAAATGTGACACTCCTAAAAGCAAAACGAAAATCTTAACTTACTCGTAAGTTCTTTACCATTTAGTACTATTTAGAGCTAGATACACTAATGTAATAAGAATTTGATACAATTGTACTTTAAGCAAAATAGATAAGCTAAAATCCTAATGCAAAACGAAAACGTCTTGCTTTTTTTCAGATTTTTATACGAGGTTTTAGTTTGTAATTCAAACCGTCTTAATAAGGAAATATTTGTAGCTAACTATCTAATAAAGTATGTCGTTAAAAACACCCCATCACCTTAAAACGAAATTGCATCCAACCCATATTATTACAGCAACGAAATTCGTGGATCCATAGAAATTCAAAGATACTTTAAGAATCTTGATGGCAGCTTTCACACAACATGTGGCAAACCCTACTTTCAAAATATCTCCACAGAAAACACAACGCTCCAGTAACCCAGAAGAACTCATACATAACTCTTTTGCAAACTAACAGGCCTTCAGTTTCAGGGAAATAATGAAACAATCAACAGCAGCCTTGACGATTTGTTTATCATACTGGTCCTAGGCAGAATCAAATTGAATTTGGTGTTCGGTTTCTAACCTGTGCTTGGTAAATGCAGACCCAACCACACGCAACATCTTAGTACAAGGCGTACACACTGCCACGTGAGAATGGAATCCTATAAAGACCAGGGATTTCTAGATAGATATTATCTTTAACAGAGAAAGGCTCGGATAGTGTGGTATGGGAAAGCATCGGCAGGTATAACAACTGTGCCAGAGACACGGTTCCAGTTCGGAACCCGAGTAGAAACAGTGGATAACGACCGCTAAAATCTGCAAGGCAAGAATTGTTGTTTTCTTTCCGATATAGATAAAAAATTACCTATTTATGTATTTTGCTTGAAATATTATCTATAACTATTAAATGAATATATTCTTTGTGTTTTAAGAAATATTCACTTAAAATATGTACTTGCTTTTGAACAAAATTTTGTATTTATTTATACATGAAAGCTTATTTACATATTTAACAATTAATTTCATTTTCCTCAATATTTAATATATCGTGTGCTGAGAATCACACAAATGAATCCGTTGCTTAACAAGATCTTATAAGTTGTCGCAATTAATTGATGCTTTGTATATATTTAAAAGATTAAGATTTTATGCAAATACTTGTCCTACTAGTTATGAGGCATTAACCTATTTTGGAATGAATAATTTCGGTTACTCTTCAACTTCAACGGCCTTGGATCAACGATCCGAAACTGCCACAATTCCATTTTTGTCTCGAAACATTGCTCCGTTGCTACAACAAATTTTTCATATTTGTATAACCCAAATTCCTTTTCAATAAGGTAAAATTTTCAGTCATTTGAGACTGAGAATTTTGAGAATATTGTGAGCACAGGTGCAGATAATTTTGACACCATCGCGACTCCAAACAAATCTATCTGTCTCGTTCTGACATATTACATAAAGCTAATGCTTCTTGAATTGTTCTCCAGTACAATATTATAGATAAAGGTTTACCCATTAAAAATAGAACGACATATATCAAAATGAAAAAACACACTTTTAGAACATTTAAAATGTAATACTCATACGTACAATATGGACATATGTGATTTGATGAATATTATATAATCGTTGTTTGCAACATATAAACAAACGAAAAGTACTTTTTTTTGTAATTTGCTGCTATAACAACGCTATTAAAGCATTGAAAAAATTATAATTATAAACGCACTGTTTTAGTCTAGTGCAATTTAGTTTTTCAAGAGTGGCTAATTGAAATTCTCAAACGTCAAAACTTTTGAAACTAACTGAAAAAATGTAACTGTAGTCAATTAAATATCAAATAATAACAAAGAATTTAAAAACAAATGTTTATTTAGTAAATCATATATTTAGAATGTTGGCATTAAAAACGCGCAACTAAAACATTCAAAATTCAAATTTCGTAAACTATTTTTCATCATTGATACAAGGTTTAATGGAAAGGAAATTATTTACGGTGTCTTCAACAATTTCTCCAATTTCAGATGGAATAGGTAAAAAATTCTCATTAATTTTTCATTAAATGTAGAGACAATGTCAATAAAATATCATCATGTATCGTCAACTATTCGTACAATGAAAAATGCCAAATTGTAAGGCTATAAAAGCGGCAAATTAGAAGAAATAATATAAAGAACTTGTGCCATAAGAAACTTATCGCACTCACTTGAATTTACGAAAAGATAATAAGAGGCGAAAATAGTGACGGCTTTAGTAGCACGGAAATTGTTTTCGATTAAAGTTTTGTAATTTGATATAGCTTTATAAATGTTTTTTTCTTTTTTTTAATCACTTAGTATTTTGTATACTATACGTATTTCGACAACTAAGTTGTCATCATCTGCAGATAATTAAACAAATTACGCACACGATCCGTACCATTGAAAGCCAAAATACACACTTGTGTGCGTTTTGGTCGTAGTTTTCCAGGTGCGACACTGTTTAATTATCTGCTGATGTTGACAACTTAGTTGTCGACATACGTATACAGAATGTGGAAAGGGGTTATATATATTCTGTAATTAAGTTAATCAATCATCAAAATTATCATATTATAAATAGCTTGAAAATGTATGAATGAGTATACTATATGAAAGCGTTTAATGTGTGGTTAAGTAGAATGAAGACGCTGGTGAGAATCATTAGAAATTAATTAATATACATACGAAACAAGGAAAATATGTAGACAAAAAAATCACTTTCTTTTGCATTTCTCTAGAATCTCGGTAAGGTCTTGCTTGCATTAATATCAACCAATCATTACCAAAATCATTGTCCTGTTGTTGCTGGTACCTATATGAATTTATACTCTTACTCTGCCTTGCGATTCTTTAAGAGCATTTTTGGAAGAAAGAAATAAGGAAAGATTTCCAGGATCTTGTTTTATTTTTATTAGATTTCCTGAGGAGGGTATGTAGCCTGTGTCACAGTGACCTTTCTAAATCTGTTGTTCTCATATTTTATTAGAGTATTTTCTTTGGCATTTTTCCATTAACTATACCTAGTAGCCTCGAGAGTGGTTTTTCTATATAGATTTGCGCTTCAGGATATTGTACAAATCGTGTTTTTTACTGAACTCTCGTATTGGTATAATGCATGGATAGCAGTTTTCTCATCGACCTGGTAGAATCTACATATGGTTTCTTTTGTCAGCTAACAGTACCCTAATATTATAGTAGATCTACTGTTATCCGGACAGGCTTTTTGTGCCTACTCAGAATGTCCCTTGCAAATTTATTTTTCATCGGGGAATTTTCAGGACAATTTCGGTCCTATGAAAGACATTGACAAGGCTTGCCGAGCAGTTTGTCGGCTTTCCTATTGGTCTTGTAGCGTTCGTACCTAGGGACTCCGATTACCGGCACGTTTTTGTAACTACTATGCTCATTCAGGATAGGCACAAAACCATGTAAATTTAGATCTCATATACACTGAATTCGGTGGCTTTAGCATTGCTTGACTGTCAGAGAAAATGACCACCTTGCGACTTGTCTTACTTTGCTAGTTAATTTCTCCAACGCAATGATGATTAAACGCATATAAGATTTTCCAAAATACATTCTTTCATAAATGTAAATTAACTAATGAATTTTAACTTAACAAAAAGTTCGTAGCATTTACTTCAATAAAAAGATACAATGCGGATTTTCAAAGAAATGTTTCATATATTTAAAGAAGTAGAAAAACAACATATTCTGCTTAGAATGAAAACGTTCCATTATAAATGAATACTCTTATGAAATTTACAAATAAATTCAAGTACCCTAAATTCTTTTCATAAAAATCAACAATAGTTTGAAGACGGTATTTGTGGCAAGGTAAAATTATTTTCACTATTTTCAAGTAAAATTTAAAAACTATAACCAAATATTTTGAAGTACTGAAAAAAATGTTTGTAAAATATATAAAATTATTTCTTCTTATATAATTAGTATTAGAATATTATAAAAGATAATTCTTGAACAACTTTATTTTTGTTGTTCAGTTTTTGGTTTGACGAAAATATAATTTGATTTTGATAGATTATTCCTTGTTTTAATATTTATCTCATACTGTCCAGATTTATATAAAGATATGTTATCATTACACATTTACATTTGCATATTTATATATTATAGTCCAAATTTGGAAAGTCTTAAAATTTCTATTAAAATTTATTATTAATAAATCCTAAACAGTAATTGTTTAAAAATGATATAATTTAAAAATATGCAGTGGGTAATAGTCTATATGAACTAATAAATACCAAGTGTGTTTATAAAGTCAAATTGTTCATGTAACAGAAAAAATATTTTAATTTTTGAAAGTAATAATTCCTATAATTCATTATATGAAAGGTTTACAAGTCTTAATACAAACATTCCATTTATGTGTGGAAAGATGTACACTATAATGTAGAAAAATTTAATGGATAACAAGCGCCTCCCTCTGTCGTCCTCTATACTGAATGACTAAGCGAGAAACGCGTCTATCTCGCTTGTCGATAACTACATTATTAGAGCGTATTAGACAAACGTATTGCGTAACGGCTAATTAAAAGAATGTTAAAAGGAATCATTCTATTATTAATAACACCCTATCTACTACATATGTTTCACCGATATCACGGATCGTCAGGCAGATTTGTGTTATTAATGAACGATTCCTTGGTATCGTCTATCATATTATTTCGATACAGAAAAATAATGGGTAACAAGCAACATTTTCAATAATGAAAACAATGAACAACAAAAAAGATCCAAATTTTCTATCAATTGAAATTCTGTTAAAAAACTTTGATATAATTGGTGTACATTGACATTACTTAGTAGTTAAATCCCTCAAGAAGAATGGTATTTTTCCCGATAGCCTCAAAGAAGCAACAATCCTTCCAATTAAGAAAGTTGAAAATACATTAAACCCCAATGAAATTAGGCCAGTCAATATGTTGTCAACAATAAGTAAAATATTGGAAAAGGTGGCGTATAATCAATTAAGTAAATACTTAGAAAAATATAATCTGTTATATGAAGTCCAATCCAGATTTAGAAAAGGATATAACTGTGAATCACTACTAAATATCGTCGTATCTGAATGGAAGATTGAAGTGGGGGGGGGGGTAAAAGGTACATTGCGGCAGTATTTTTAGACTTAAAAAAAGCATTTGAAATTGTCAATAGAGAAATCCTACTACAGAAATTGGAAAAATATGGAGTTGAGAGTACAGAACTGTCATGGTTCAGAACGTATTTGAGTAATAGAACTCAAAGAACAAAGTGTGGCAGATATATATCGACACCAAGAATATTGAACATAGGTGTTCCTTAGGGTGAAGTGCTTGAAACACTATTATTTATAATTTATGTTAATGACATGTAAAAAATTTTGCAAAAATGTAAAGTCTGCTGGTTTGCTGATGATACACTCATCTATACGTGTGGTATAAATCCAGATGAATGTGTAAATAACATAAATTGAGAAATATCTTAAAATGTATAATATTTATATATTATAATATTTGTATAATATTTGGGTATAATAGTGGACGATGATTTAAGTTTCATACCGCATTTTGAATATGTTTGCAAAAAGATATCGAACAAATTGCATTTCTGAGAAGAATCCGCTTTAGGGTTTTAACTGTCACTGCAACTATTATCTTCAACGCAATTATAAAACCGCATTTTGAGTACTGCTCCACGATATTATTCTTAGGTAATCAGCAAATAAAAGAAAGACTACAGAAATTACAAAATAAAGGCATGCGCTGTATTCTGAGATGCAACAGAATGACGCATATAAGTGATATGTTTAATTGGCTACAGTGGCTCTCCATCAATCAACGACTCGTTATGAACACTATTATTTATATTTAAAATTAAGACAGGACATATGCCAAACTGTATGCAGCGATATCTGGTCAATGTAGCTGAAGTCCAACCATACAATTTGAGGAACGCGAACGATTATAGATTACCTTTGGCAACAACAAGTTTTTATCAAAATGTTATATTTTATAAAGGTCTGAAAGTTTTCAATGAAATGCCTCCAGAAATAAAAAATGAAGTAAATTATTATGTATTTAAACGTGGGATTATTGATTATGTCAAGAGAAATTTTTAAACAATGTGAAGTACCAATCATTTTTGAATTTAGATGTATACTTATAATTTAATGTATGTTTTTTGTGAAAAATTTTAATATTTTATTTGAAATTGTATACCAATGTATTATACTGAATAGCAACAAGAAATGCTAATAAATAAATCATTCAATCAATCAATCAATAAACAACAATCAGTATCAGCCTAAAAAAATTCTTATTTTGCTTCACAGCAGTATCAGCCTATAAAAATTTTTATTTTGCTCCGCATCGGTATCAGCTTAAAAAAATTTATTCTGCTCCGCTTCAATATAAGCTTTAAAAAACTTTTATTTTGCACCGCATAAGTGTCAATCTAAAAAAAATATATCTGGCTCCGCATCAGTATCAGCTAAAAAAAATTTTTATTTTGCTCCGCATCAGTATCAATATCATGGCCTTGATACCATGTGTCAAACAAGCAAATTTACACCAACACAGGCGGACGCGCAGATAAAAACCTTAAAACGCTGTATCTCCTAATCATTGCAGATAGCGCCTAGCGACTGAAATTTTGTTTTCTTTTAGTTAACATTGCCGGCGTATCCAAATTTGCAATCGCCGCCGTTGTGCTATGCACTTTGACATTACAATGATCCACATTAGTATTAGCCTAAAAAAAATTTATTTTGTTCTGCATCAGTATTATGTTACTGGCAATCATAAAAATATTAGAAAAGAAAAGGCTAATATATCTAATCAAGATTTTTTAAATTTTTTCTATTTTCTTATTTCATTTCTGCTTACACTGTACATACTGTATTGGATTTGTCTTGTAAATGCCTTGTTCTGTTGGACAATAAACAATATTACTATTATTATTATGGGGGGTCACAATTTCATAACAACATAGACAGTGCTATTTTATGCAAGTCGAATGATGTGACTGCCGTGGTTAAATATTCCACCATCCTAATCAGATCGTAAATTAACATTTAGATATTATTTTGAATTCCTAATATTTTTCACATAAAATTCCTCCAAGCGTAGCCATTTTAATTAATAAGGTAATATTGGATTTAGTTATTTTTAATGCTTATATATGCATAGCAATGTAAATTGTAATTAAATTTATACATTCCATCCATTCTACAATCATAATTAAAGAGATAATTCTTCAACCAAAATATATTTAATGAAACTTTTTTAATAATTCATAACGGATTTTTATCAATTAATTTCCGACTGTTTAAATTTAAAAGTATGAGAAAATTATATTCGACTTGACATAATTTCTTGAGCAATTCACACATATATTATACTTGTAATATGTTATATGTATACATACCGGTCATATTTATTTGCCCACCCCAATTTTATGTGTTTCCTGAAATACGGATTATCTTTCGAAAAATCTGTATTATAATTATTCAACAATATTATTAGTGGAAGTAATTCCATATAAATTTCTACGAAAATCTTAAATTGTTTATGATATATCGTAAAGGTGTCATAAATTGGAAAAATACCATAAATATTATATAGGCTAATCCCTACAGTATTAACAGTTTTACCCGCATTTCCGAAAGGTATTACCAATATTGTGTTATTGTACTAACTAATTACAATATTAGGATGTGTTATTCAAAAAGGAAAATAAATTTTATGTCAGTTATCGTTCATCTGTTGTTGCGAAAACAGTGAAATAGAGTTATTGTGAATATTTTAATGCAATGCCGAAGACGAAGGAATTATCTGTTGAAGTGCGTGCTATGCATATCATCGTACGGGTAAAAGTAATAGCGAAATTTCAAAAGAATTACGATTAAATCGCACAACCGTTGATTATAATGTTAAAAAATTTGAAGAAAGTGGTACAGACGAATCGAAGTTTGAACTTTTCGGTAGTAAAAGGCGAATATTCGTAAGAAGATCCGCAGGAGAAAGAGTACTGCCAGAATGTATTGCGTCTACCGTAAAACATGGAGGAGGTTCAGTAATGATTTGGGGTGTTTTGGTGGAAGATCTGTAGGCGATCTCGTCAAAATTGAGGGAATCCTAAGGAAAGAAGGCTACAAGGAAATTTTAGAAAATAACGCTGTTCCTTCAGGACTAAGAATTCTTGGCGAAAACTTTTTTTCAACAGGACAACGATCCGAAACACACTTCTAGATTGTGTGGCGATTACTTGCGTCAACTAGAGGAGCAAGGACAAATCTCTATAATGGTAATGGTAATGGTAACTATTTTATGTTTATTTAACACTATTGTATTGGTACAATAAATAAATTTTCAGTTCACATTTGATAGTTTAATAATTTTGGCTAAAACTAAGGGTGGGCAAATAAATATGACAGGTAGTGTACATACGAGAGTAGTTTGACAAGTAGTGAGAATGGAAAAGAAAAACGAATTTTTTAAAAACAAAATAATTTTCATTTTTCAATATATTCTCCTAAAAGAGCAATACATTTATTTCAACGGTGCTCCAATGCCCTTATGCCATTTCTAAAATGCGATTCCGGAAGGCTTGCACAATACCCATTTACGAAGATGATAAGCTCGTCGTTAGACGAAAATTTCCTTCCACCTAGTGCTGTTTTCAATTTTGGAAAAAGGTGGAAGTCGGAAGGGGCTAGATCCGGCGAATAAGGCGCATGGGGTATTAATTGGAAATGCAACTCGTGGATTTTGGTCATCGTAACTGTGCTGGTATGCGAGGGAGCGTTGTCTTGGTGAAACAGAATCTTTTTCTTTGCCATTCGTGGCCGTTTAACACGAATCTCTACATTTAATTTTTGTAGAAGTTCTGCATAATATTGTCCGTTTATTGTGGCACCTTTCTGAAGGTAATCAATGAGCAAAATGCCCTTTGAATCCCAAAAAATTGATGCCATCACCTTGTTTGCCAATAAAGTGGTTTTCGCTTTCATTGGAGGTGCAGAACCACGTTCTAACCATTGGTTCGACTGTTGTTTAGTTTTGGGTGTACTGTAGTATATCCAAGTTTCATCGCAAGTAACAAACGGCTTGCAAAAATCAACCGGATTCCGCTTATAAAGGTCCAAACACTCATTGGAAATGCGCAAACGAGTGAACTTTTGATCAGTCGTAAGCAATCGCGGCACCCATCTTGCCGAAAGCTTGGAAAGGTCCAATTCTTTCGTTAAAATGTGGTGTACGCGTTCTGTTGAAATATTTCCCATGTCTGCTATCTCTCTCACTTTGAGTCGTCCATCTTGCGTAATAATATTATGGATTTTTATAATCATTTCCTTGCTCGACGAGGATAAAGACAATATAGGCAAACATAACTGACACTAAGAGACGATGGACATCTGTTGCTATTGGAACATACAAATCGCACTCTAATGCGATCTAGATTCGAAGTGAGTTTGATGTTGCTAATGAAAGGCTAACATTAATGGAAACGATAAGAGATCGTTCACATACATAGGTCGGGTTTATAAAAGCTGTTTCAATAAGACGTTTCATTTTCAATAACCCGACATTTTAACAGTTGTCATGACTTAAATTGTAACTACTTGCCATATGACAAGTAAAAAGTACGCCATTAATAAAAATTTCGCAGTCACAGTTCGCAAAACTAAAGCATTTTGGGACGTCGTAAAACACCTTCTCGACCAACAATTATGAAACTGGTGGAAAAATTTCAGTTGTTGGGACAAGTTAGTGATGTGAGGAATCGAACTCGTGCACGTCGTTCAAGAACATTGGACCTTATTTTTCCGAAAATGAGGCTGGAGCAACTATTACTGTGAATGGATTGCGCTATCGAACGATGATTAATGATTTTGTATGGCCGGAATTGGAAGATATTGATGTAGACGACGTCTATTTTCAACAAGACGGCGCTTCGTGCCACACAAGTAACGATACCATCGCTCTTATGCGTGAAAAGTTTCCTGACCGTGTGATTTCTCGAAGAGGCGATCAAAATTGGCCACCGAGGTTTGTGATTTAACACCTTTAGCCTTTTTTCCTTGAGGCTACGTGAAAGATAAGGTCTATGCCAATATCCCACAATCGATTCAAGACCTCAAAAATGGAGTTCGTGAAGTTATCGAGGACATACAGCCGCAAATGTGCGAGTTGGCGATGGAAAATTTCATGAAAAGAATATGGTTCTCCAAGCGTAGCCGTGGCGACCATTTGACTGATATTGTTTTCCATTATAAATGGCATACCCTCCTCTTTGCAGTTAAATAAACATCCGATGATTTCGCTAAAAATACTCGTTTTTTTTACACATCAAAATGAAACCTCTTATTGAAAGACCCGTTGTATACATCTCAAGGTTTGAATTTCTTTTACTGCGTAGTATTAAAAAAACCATGGAATGTAGAAAAACCAGTATATAAGTTGGTGGTCATAGCGAATATTACTTAGTGACGAATCTACATCTACGTTGCAGATAAATAATAGGTGTACTTTGATTTGGCGTAAACCCAGTACACGCAATAACCTATAATTTGTCTGAGAAAGGCCTTGACACGAAGATGTGCGTATTGCTATGGACCTAGATAAGTAATGAAAGTCAGAACTTTATTTTATGGAAAATATAGCTCTCAATATCCAGAGATATTTCGATGGAATTCTGCGACTCATTGTTCTTCCGTAAATAGCAACAATGGAAGAACAATTTATTTTTGTAGACGATAATATTCGTCCTCGTTGACTAAACATTGTGAACAACTAGATTGATGAAGTTAGTATATATACAATGGAGTGGCTATTCAATTTTCCAGACAGTAATCGCTTGGATTGTTGTTGGAATAGGTGTTACTGAGCTAAATGTGTCACCAAAAACGCCTAGGTACTAAAAATGCTGTCAGGGACAAATGAAATGTGGTCCCACAAGAAACACGCATGTCATTAAGATGCCAAGGGCTTTTAAATATTTATAACAAAATACTATAAAACTGAATATTTTATCATTAAAAATGCAAACATTGTAATAATTATATCTTCGATGGAAATTAAAAATCTTTCTGCATCAATGATTATTGATTAATATTATAGATAAATAAATAATTTTAATATTAGACAATTATATTCAATTAATAATAAAATGTTTTATTCAACAAGGATAAATGTATGGGAATTAACGTTTTTATAATAATTATTGCAGATAAGCTTATTACTCTAGTTTCAGTTGATATTTCATCTGTAAAGGAAATCGAAAAAAAATATTTTTTTCACTTTTCTCTTAAGTTCTTTTTTAAGAATGTATACTTATATCCTGTTAACTTTGTTCACTTTAAGTGTCTGTTTATGCGAAGAAAGTGATAGAAGTCTATTTCCTAATTTACCAATAGCTCCTCTTACTTCAAAAAATGAACTGTGCCAATCTGACAGCGCCCTGTATTTGAAGAGTTTGGATAATTTAACATTATGGTCATATCAAAGTGAGTTTGTTTAATGTACTTATATATTTTTTAAGGAAAATATTTAGTAGTGCCCTTTTAATTTCTCTAAATTGATAGCTCTAAAATACATTATGAATTTGATCCTCCTTATTGAAGCTATACATAATTCTTTAAAAATTATTTCTTTAATTCTCGAAGATTGGGTTTTCTTATTATTTTTTAGGAACTAGATGGCCGTAACAAAAAATTAGGTTCGTCATAACCTCGTTTGTAACGTGTGTAAATTTAATTACTAATTATTATAATATTAAGTTTTAAAAAATTATAAATAAAATAGAAAAGCCATATAAGAAAAAGGAAATTAAGAATTTTAAAGTTAGTGGACAGAGAAAAAATCATTTTTCAACTCCTCCACGTCAAACTAGATCTTACGAAGCAATATGTTAAAGCTTTAGATTTTGAAGATTGTTTCCAGTACACATGCACATGAAAAATTTTCACGACTTTTTCGATGGACCGCAAATTAGAATTTTAATGAGAGATCTAAATTTCTTCAATGCTATGAATGTAATTGAGAAACATGCCTGGACTTCATTTACGATAGTTACCAACAATTTTCTTGGAAACGAAAAGACGTGAACAACGTACAAAGATTTAGTGGAAACGATGCTTGAAAATTTCAACTGTCTATGTTGTAACAAGGGTAGAAAACTTCATTTCTTCGATAGTTATCTTGACAGATTTTCCGAAAATTTAGTTTCTGGAAGTGATGAACAGGGCGAAAGATTTCATCAAGGTTTGGAAGCTATAGAAGATCGGTACCAAGGAAGATGGAATCGTCAGATGATGAGTGACTACTGTTGAGATATTCATACGGATTGCCAAGATAAACAATACAGCAGAAAGTACTCCAAGTGGAAACCTATTCCCTGAAGCCTATGCGTTACTTGGCTATCTTGTATGAATGCTTTTGTAATTTGTACTAAATATTGCTTGAAACTGATGGAGCCTGTGGTCGATTAACTTAATCACTAAGGTTGATATATAACCCCTTTCCACATTAACTTTCACTGTACACTGTGTACATTTTGGTTCTCAACGGTACGGATCGCGTACGGAGTTTCTTTTCGTACAGGTATTTTTCGCCGTGGTTTACCAGGTGCGACACTTTGCAATTATCTGCTGATGATGACAACTTGGTTGTCGAAATGCGTATACAGAATTACGAAAGTTAATGTGGAAAGGGGTTATATATCAACCTTAGTGATTAAATATTGCTTAGTTATTTATGTATGCACCTATCGTATTTAAATGAATAAATTGCTAGAAATTTGTACTTTTGTATTATATCAGTTCTCAAAAATTTTATCGTTTTTAGAGATGCTTTGAAAAGCAGGATATGGTATAGAACCGAATTTTGTGCGTAAAAAGCAGTATGATTTTCGGATTTAACACATCCAAATTACTAAATCAATGTTAAAATTATTAAATTTTTCCACTTTTGTCGTGTTTTGAATACATTAAGCAAATCATGTGATATATCGATTCTTTTTTGTGCAGCCAAGCTTCTAATGATATTTCGTCGTAACTTTTCAATTATATCGCGTCCCTTAATCCTTTCCAATTTTTGGCGTGCTTTCTCTGTATCGTGATTGGTTCAACTCAAATTAACCAGTTCTTTTAAAATGCCCGATCTTTGAGAAACATTGTTTTTCCTGACACATCTCTCAAATGCATAATACGTGCACGTTTATGAGTGATTCTTTTACTGTACATGTAATGTTCAGCGTGGAGATTTTACTTCTCGATTCAAGTAGATACACATGCAAGTACACCATGTATTCTTCGTTACCTATTTTCTTTCATTAATTCTTGTATATATGATTCAAGAACTTACTACCCACACTTTCTATTACAGTCTCTGCAATTGATCATGTTTTTCCTTATACACATTGTTTTTGAAAATTATTTTTATTAATATATTCCTGGATAGTTGATACTCATTGTCAATTAGGTAATCATGAATTCACCCACCAAAACGTGGACCATTTTCATTTCTATTTTTATAATACATTTAACAATATACTCCACTAGTGGGTATGAATATCACGAGGTTGTCCAGCAATATACTGATCGTGCGCTAAGGAACATCGAATGTTCTAAGTTTCGACACCAACTGTATTTTGAAATAGAAACACTCTGTTGGTTTCAGTGTGGGAAGCCAGCACAAAATCAACTGCAGGCTCTTTGCAAGGCAATGTGTTCCATATGGGAGATTGGGACGAGTGCACGAAGGCCAGAGCACCGTTCAAAACTCAATTTTGCATCGTTATTGTCAAGGCTAACATAAATGGTTTAGAGCCACATCAAGATCCATTAGCATTAGATAGGGATCCAGAAGGAAGCGTTTTGAATAAGATGCTGGTGCGTATATGTTTTATTTTTCGGTAATTAATTTTTAAATCCTAAAGCAGTTGGAAATATAATTGTGGTTATTTTTATTATAAACACTATCTACACCACTGTAACGGCTAGGGATAATCAAAACTTAAAAATATTTTGCAGAGAAGTGACGATATTTCCCAAGTCCCTAGAGATGAAGTTAAAGTCGGTTGGTGCGTGCCAGCTTCTTGTAGAGTTAACGACCTGAAAGATGTGCTAAGTGATCATTTCAATCAATCAAGGACTTTGCTAATGGAACACAACGTAACGTATTCTGGTAAAGTCCAAGAGAGCCTATGTAATAAACAAAATGAAGTTATATCTTTCAATGCAATGGACATCATGTTTTGGTAATATATGGTTCTTATAGATATGCTCTGTCGTTTGATGAACGAAACGATTGTTGAAAAACTTCGGATTAAAGCATTATTGAATTTGAAAATAAATAGTCATATATAATTTATGAAACGTTAAATACCCTTTTAAGCGGTTTTTTTGTAATCATAAAACAGATAAGATCAGTCAGATATTTGAAATATCAGACACGTTTCCACAGTTGTTTCAGCAGCATATTGCGATAATATCTGCATCTTTCTTTAACATACTATCTACTAGGACTATGACATTAATATTTTGTTATCGCTGATAGTATATAGCGGTATTTGTGCAGTGTAGTGTCCAGTATTTGCAGTGAAACCGCTATTGGCAATGAAGGATTTTGTAATTTATCAACTGCTTCAACAACTCCTTTGCAATTGTTATCATTTATATGCAAATTTTCTTCAATTTCAGCATCTCGGAATTTCTTTTGACTTCCTTCAATGTCAGTTGTTTCTTCAGGATCAAACTATTAATTAATCATCATTAAATTAATTTTTTTGCGATGTAGAAAATAAAATTAATATCCTTAACGTGTAAGAATCGGCTGTCTAGATTCGGGAATGTCAGGACGTTACCCGTGGTGTTCTCGAATAGGTTTAGGGACCTTGAGAAATACTGCCTTTGTTTGCGCTATCAAACCATTTACTTCTGAAGAGTTGGTCTCCCGAAAGCTGTAATGATTCCAATGTATGCAACATTACCCTTGAAGCTACTTCGGCAGTACAATCTTGTACTCTTTTGAAAATCAGTAAGATTGAAGATGACGGTTTAAGTGGCTTCATTGTACGAACTATGACATTAACGATCCAACCCAACCCTACCGTTTACGAACCAGGTCATCTACAATTCGCGTATTTATTCCAGAATGTGTAAAATGATTGGTTATTTAATATACGAAACTGTTGATTGTACACATCAGTGTTGAACATAAACAGAATAGAAATTGGTCATTCAATCGTACATCAGTTTTTTTGTGCTACCCACTATCCACGCGTTTCTTGCTATATTTTGTCCAATACAAGAGTGGTCTAATGCAAACTAAGCATTTCACTTTTGCGCCATCTTACATTAAATACGGAATTTCACAAACAAACGTATTTACTATGGCAGATAATAGTCGTCTTTTCAATGCACGTAATTGCGACATAATTCTAAACAACGCACAAAACTTCGCAATACAAGTGCACACCTCCGAACGAAAACACACACACTGCATTACATACATACATATCAGCAGCGAAACTGCTTTGTTCTTGACACACATTGACGCGCCAATTAAATTTCCACAGTCTAATTTGTTACTGAGGATAACAGGTTTGTTGTCGAAATGAGTAATAAGCTATTAAATAGTAATGCATCTAGTTTTTTGTCTTATTTAAAATATTTATCGATAGTAGCACTGTTGTTGTATTTCGAACAGAGATCACGTGTACATGAAAAAGAATAGTAAACAAAGAATTTCAAAAATTGGTGAAGACGGAAAGAAGAAAATTTGCAAAATTCTCGTGGAAGCACTGTGTATGAAAATTCTCCTAGAATGTAAAAGTTTTGGAATCTATTTCATTCTTAGTTAGGTTTAAAGGAAATACTGCGCTAATATTTTTCTTCTAACGGTTGAAGACCAAGATGGTATGTTTTTCAAGTAGGGTTATTATTAATACGCTATCACATTCATAACTTTAATATATCAGGAAGTGCTATTAATGCTTTTCTAAAAATATCTATTGGTACATGTAGGTAAATGAGATACAATATGTTAGGGTCGCATTTCAGCTTTTAATGAACGCCTAATATATGGACTTTAATACTTAAACGATATTAAATTATTTACAAAAACAGATTAGAAAGTTGAGCAATTTGGTAGCGTTTTAACAAATTTGTTTCCAATTAATTTCAACGATTAAAGAATAGAAATCCCAGACTTAAAACTGATTACTTTAAGTGTACCCACAGGTGATTCACATTATAGGAATAGCATACAGTACGAGGGAAGCCGTTTATATTTCGGGAATAGCAAACGAAAAAAATTCCTTGTTATCGAAAATAGTTTTATTGCTTTTCAAAATATTCCCCTTGAAAATCAATGCACTTTTTCATTCGTTTAAACCAATTCGAAAAGCATTGCTGCCACTGTGAAGGCGGTATCTCCAAAATATGAGTTTTGAAAGCCTCAACTGCCTCTTCCGGCGTAGAAAACCGTTGACACCGAAGTTTATTCTTCACGTGTGGAAACAAGAAGAAATCACAGAGTGCTAGATCAGGGCTGTACGCCGGATGGCTCATCAATTCAATGTTATGCCAGGTCAAATATTCAATTGTTTGAACCGACCTGTGAGAGCTCATATTGTCATTGTGGAGAATGATCAGACGTTTTCGGTTTGTCGTCCTTGTTTCTTCAAAACCTTTTGGCAAACAAATAGTTTTGTACCATTCGGAATTGACGGTTCTACAACTCTCTAAAGGCACGGTTGCAACGTGACCGGTTTTTCCGAAAAAACAGGCGACCATTTGTTTTGATGTGCTTCGAGCGCGAACAACTTTTGTTGGTTTTGGCTCATTTCGGAATACCCACGCAGTGACTGCTGTTTACTATCGGCTCATACGTATAGTTCCAAGATTTTTCACTTGTGACGACTTTATAAATGTTCTTTGAAGTACCGACACGAGTCTTTTTTTGAGTGGTTATCAAATAATGTGGTACCCAACGCGAACATGCAGGATTTTATGCACGCTGGTGTTACTAATATCTGCAGATGCCTCGATATCACGGTATCTTACATGATGGTCTTGCATTATCAATTCAGACACTGCATTAATGTTTTCCGACACAACAACATTTGTGGGACGACCTTCACGAAATTCATTGTCCAAAGAACGCCGCCCAAGTTTGAATTCACTATACCAACGATATACTGTAATTTTCGATGGTGCTTCAGCACCATACAAAGAATTCAGCTTGTCGATGCATTCTTGTTGCGATAATCCACGCTGAAAGTTATTAAAAATAATTGCACGAAAATGTTCGCGAGTTAATTCCATCTTTTCGCTGACATAAAATTTTCAAGTTACTGTCAATAATAGAAATAGCGACCGGATAATAAAACTATCAAGGTAAATATATTGTCAAAAATGACAAACTTCACGATGCAATCATCAGCTCGGATCCCGAAATATAAACGGCTACCCTCGTATTATTAATTTTTGAAAATGTAGCAAAGGCTTACTTGTATGTAAATATATAAAGAAATTTCGTTAATAATAAATTAATCGTTTATAATCTGTAAATTATTTTTAACTTTAATGAATATATTAAACCGCAAAGGAGCATGATTAGATTCATAAGGCACACCTGATGTCGATACTAATAAATAAATATGGTAAAAACCGTATAAAGTAACAGTAATTTTTTAAATAAAATAAAAAATACAGTATTTGCTTCTCTCACTGGTTGCATTAATTTTAATATTATTGTTATATACTTATGTTACACCATCTGCCTACCACGAAATCAGTACGCTGTTTTCCTGTAAGATATAATATTTTTGAATAGATAAAATTTGTTCTCATCGTATTCTTCAAAACTCATGTTCTTAATTATATATATTTCCTAAGTAAAAAATTTCAATTTGTTAATCACAGATGTCGTTTCATTCATTTGAAGATAAAGTATATACATATATTCGTGCATGTGTATACAAGGATAGAGTGGAATATTTTCGATTTGGCACATAGATGGCGGTCAAAGTTTCAAAATGAATTTATTCTCTGAACTACATACAATCTGTTACCATATGATCGGCAAATTGCTATTCATTAATGTACATTCAATAAGATTTCATCCAAGCGTGAAGTAATTGAAAAGAGGTCTGTGTGTACTATACAACGTGGCCCAAATTGGTGACCTCCGCTAAAGATTATGTTTATATCAGAAATGTCGGAATATTTGTTGTTTGTCTAAAACTAATGATAAGTTATAAATTAGAAACATACACGTACGTTAAATTAAGTTTAAATTGTGTATTTGATGATACGCCACTCTTTTTATTTGTACTCAACAATGTTTGCATCAAAAGTTTGTCGTACACTAAATATACAATTTCCACGCCATCGTATTTTATATCTGTATGTTCACCGATATACTCTTTTACTTTGTCTCCCAATGATGCCTGTTTAGCTTTTCATACGGTTGGCACAATTGTTATTTTATTACTAATTAGCACGCATATATGTTCGATTCGTTAGTAAACATTCGCCCCTATTCATTAATGACGGTTTAGTAGCAGACGATATTAGTACGGGCGACCTCCCTTACTACACAATGGCCCGCCCCCGTCGAACAGACATGACTAACCGGCACTAGTGTTGTGGCAACTGATCGGCTATTATTGACCTAGAGTTTGACCTACAGATGCCCATTTTTAACAGTCCGAGTCAAGCTGGCACCGAAAAGAAACTGCCATCTGTATTATCAGTCACACAAGAGATCAAACATATGTTTGGAGTAGTAGGCAGTAATCACAAAGACACCAGACCAAAGAACTGTACAGGGAAACAAATTTATTGTACTTTGATAATAGACTGCGTCAAAATATTTCACCCAATCCTTGTATATAGTTTATAATTAATATAATTACTAATGAATTACAGTGTCGTCTTGGTTATATTGTTGTTTATTGTGATCATAGCGACGATTTATGATTTTAAAATAGAACTATCTCAAGACGAAAAAGAGAATTACAAGAGTAAGTATTTTCTATAAGAAAATAAAAAACGCATTACGAATATTAATAAAATTTCAGAACATATAGGGCGCAGGGTATTAATTAGTTTTTCAGCAAGGAAGAATTTTGTAGATCTAGCCAAAGATGTAGATTTCAATCCAACTATGAAGTCTCTGAATGGTCTCAAAGTAGTTAGCATATTTTTTATTATTTTAGCTCATGCCAATGCCATTAATGCCATTGGACCGGCACTAAATATTGATGATGCTGAAAAAGTAAAATTAGAGTTTGTTAGCTTTAGCTGCTTCATTTAGCTGTGCTTTTTTCAGGGATATAGATCCACCATTCTAAGTTTCATATACCGTGCTGATCTGTTTGTGGATACTTTTTTCCTAACAAGCGGTATTTTGACGATGTATGGATTAATGGTGCACTTTCAAAAAAGATACTTTAATCCGTTTTATATTATATTTTTGAGGTACATAAGGTGAGTATTATTTTTTTATTGTATGAAAGAAAACCAATTAACTTTTGAATATTGTTCAAACAGAAAGCCAGTTTTTTGAAAGTAAGTGTACTATGTCCATTCCGGAAGAAGTAGGATTTTATTCGTTGTAGTTGCATTACTTAAAATGTAGTCTGTTTTATGCAATATGACATATGATACACGTACGTATATAAATACATATATACCTTATATACGTACGAATACAAAGGGTACTAGGAAAGTTTTGCAATATAACGCAACAATGAATTGTAAGAAGCTGCTTGTTGACATGTTCATACGTGCATAGTAGCTGCTGGGCCATGTCGATGGGCTCGGTTATTCATTAGCAGTGAGAGTGTAAAGTGCTTGCGATGGCATCGTGGTCACGAAATGAGATAAGGGCAGTTTTGCGTTATAATTTCGTGCGTGGTTTAAACATAGACCGATGCTTCGAAGAAATGACTCTTACACTAGCTGATGTTTGTCCACATCGCACAACGATATTCAGGTGGTATAGAGAATTCCAAAGGGGAAATTTAACTGTGGAGGATGCTGAAAGGCCAGGAAAGCCACGAACGTCAGTTACGTAGGAAAACGTTACTACTGTGAAGAAAATGCTTGGCGAAGACAGGCGAGTGACCTACCAACAGATAGAGGGTACTTCAGCCCTAAATGCACCAGCAATTCGGTCGATTCTGCATTATCATTTGCACGTGAAGAAACTTTGTTCTCTATGGATGCCGCATCGACTGACTGAAGAGCAGATGACACGACGTGTGACTTGGTGTCGGGAGATGCTAAAAAAGTTTAATAAGGGACAATCTCGGTATGTGAACAACAACGTGACAGGTGACGAGACTTGGCTGTACTATTACGATGTGCCTACTAAAGCTCGAAACAGAGTTTGGGTCTTTGATGATGAGGACACACCCGTAGTTGTCAGAAAATCCCGATCTGTAAAGAAGGAATTGATTGTATTTTTCAAATCGAGTGGAATTGTGGAACGTGTCGTTTTGGACACACAGAAAACAGTCACAGCTAAGTGGTATACTGATATATTGGCAGTGCCTGCCTAAACTTATTGGATCTATGAAGAACCTGCGGCTAAAGTCAATAATGGACACCTGGTTCCTCCATCACGATAATTCTCCAGCTCACCGCGCCAAAGCCTGCACCAAATATTTGACCACGACAGGATTGAAACTTCTCGAGCACCCTCCTACAGTCCAGATCTTGCTACCTGCTACTTTGCAATATTCCCGCATGCGAAAATGAAGCTAAAAGTAAGGCGATTTGATGAGGATCTTCTACGGGCTTGGGACAACGAGTGTGCTTTACCCTAGTGAGGCAGAACTGGTTTAAAGATTGGTTTCGGAGGATGGAGAGGTTTATTGGGTGTAGAGGAAATTACTTTGAAAAAATTAAATAAACAAAGCTGTATTGCAAAACTTTCCTAGTACCCTTTGTATGTCTGCTATATTATATATACCGCGTGTCCCATGACATAATTGTTACAGCTAAGGATGTGTTACTGAAGCAATTTTAATTTAAAAATGGCTATTGAACATATTCTAAAAACTCTATCGTAACTAAGCTACAAACATTTGAAGTTATAAATAAACATGCTAATGCAGGACTTAAATACCCTAGAATATTTTTTATAGGGAAGGTTGAATAATTTGGTTTTTATAGAACAACTTGTAACTAGAATTATAGATGCTGCAGAAACTATTAGTGCTCATCTTGAGATTTGGCAGGCTTATCTCTTCATTTCTAAGAAGATCTAGGCTATGTATACAGCAACTTAATTGACATTTCGAAAACTACTTTGATAAAGCGACTTCTTTTTAAATGTTTTTCATTGGGATTTCTTTACCTTATGTACCGAAACGGTACATAAAACCCGCATTAGTAGGGTTGTTCAAAACTACAAATGCTTACAGCTCAGCTACGATAGAGGCTATCATGTCATGCGACACTCGAAATATATGTATGTGTATGTATATACATATACAGTATACAATATAAAACAAATTGAAATGAAGATCGTATTTTTGTCAGATATGAACTTCTCGAAATTTATGGAATCGCTCTCATAGATAAGCTCTACTTATTGTACGTCTTTGTTGGCGAAAGCGCGAACGTTGTGACAGGGTTTTGTCAACCGTTCATGACATTATTGACGAATGGAGGATTAATTATTAAAAAAGAGTTAGAATTGACTTTCGAGTTAAAATTGGTGCAATTTTTTTCGAAATGCATCAAACGCTTCAAAAAATGTACGCACTCAAAACTGTTTTAGTGTAATAAAACGGTTTCTTTTCTGAAATTCTTTGAGTTACTTTTTCCCTGTTTAAACATCAATAATTTCACAATTTTTACATTTGCAGATTAACTCCTACTTATGCATTTGTTGTGTTTTATTATGCGACAGTATATAATTACACAGGTACTGGGCCTTTATGGAAAATGGTTTCGGGAAAAGAGTCCGACGATTGTAAAGTGAATTGGTGGACAAATTTACTTTACGTTAATAATTATGTAAATACAGATAATTTGGTAAGTAGGTGTGATTTTTAACTTTAGTAAATATTTAATTAGTAGAAGGAATTTACATTTTATTGAGCATATAATAATCGTTTTATTCTTCAAACAATCTTGTAAATGCCGTCGGTTGAATTTTGTCATTTATTGATAATTGACTTGAAGCAAAAACTCCCAGAATTAATACATTTGTAATATAAAAGAAAATCAGTTGAATTTTAAATGACCACTTAATTTTTATAAATAAAAATAGTTGTTTTGCGCTTATAGTATTCGTTAAATATTTATAATTATTTACAAAACAAAATAGTTTTTAATAATAAAAATCTTAACAATTTCTCTTTAAATCTGTAAGCATTTAGAAACTATTGAACATTATTGGATAATCGAAAAATTCATGACGTATTTTCCCTATGGTTTTCATAAGTCATTTACTAATTTAAAAGACAGATCAGAGTTACACATACTTTTTGCTATCATTCCGTGAGTTTCATAATTCCTCGTTCACAAAAGACCTATATTTATCGACGAAAAGCTTACCAAGCAGCTGTTACACAATCCTAACTTATGTGAGTCGAACGTTATACGATACAAGTGGAAGTCCATCTAAGATCTAGAATTATTGACGGGAGATCGAACTTCTATTTGCCCTAACGCTATCGTGACGAAATACTAGATGATGGATCCGTTTAAAAAGTGATAGGTTATTGTTAGTCTCAGTGCAGCAATGAAAGCAATAGCAACAGCTAAACCCTGAAGATGTCCCATACAAGTGGTGACGTAAAGTCGATGCTAGTATTGATGAGGACGCGGTTTCAGCCCGGAAGCTAAGACGAAGAATGGTATGTTACTGTGCTTCGGACCTGTTTCTACTGCCCATAGTGTTAAAAATATTGGGAACCATTATTAAAAAGAGATCAATGTGCCATTATAAAGCATACAAGTTCTTAAATAACAAGAGTTATTTACAAAAACTGTTCATGTATGGACCAAGCAGTTGTCCGAAAGAAGGAAATATATATATGTTCGTGTTCAGCCCGCCAGATATACAACTAACTTGTCACGACGCGTATATGGAAAGGATGCTTTAAAGTTGGCATATCCAGTAATTCAAGTTGAGTTGAATTACCCGAAAAGCGTCATAATCAGGATCTCTTCAATATTTGAATTATTTTCTTGCTTGTCCAATAATTTGTTTGTACCAAAAAACAGTGAACAGTACTGTACTGAGCAGGAGATGTATGGTATTTTGTCTCCTCAATGCTCGTTAGACATGTATGCCGTCAACTTACATGCAAACTCGGACAATTATACCCACTATAATTGTAATTGTCTGAGTTACGAGTTAGTGTTTTCTAATTCAACAAGCGAGAAAAATTTTTCAGTACCTATTTCTCATTGAATAAAAATAATTTCTATGAAAGAGAAAAAAAATATTTGATAGCCACAATTTCCAAATGAGTATTGTAATAAAATAATGAATAAAATAATTTCTGTAAAAAGACGAAAGACTCAGTAACAGATTAGTTACCACATGCTATAATTTATATATTTATGTACAGTAGTTCATAATAATATAGATACCAAGCGAAAAATTTTCTTCAAATATGATAATTCTATTGCGTGCAAGTTGCAGATGAATTTCAAATTTGTTTATTTGTTGTAAAGAAGTGAAACGCAAAATACACACCATCTGCTATAAGCAATGTTGACTTATGTATATAAAATGAATCTAAACTGTCATATATATATATATATATATATATATATATATATATATATATATATATATAGCAGAAATGTTTTCTGATTACGTTATCACTGTCGTATGAAATAAGATGTCCATAGGAAGTGAAGATGTCTAATTAAATACTATATTTATATTGCTGTCAGAGTGTAAACCTGTAAATAAAAAATGTAAAAGCTGCTACGTAGGTAAAACTTACAAGTATGATGAAATAAATATGATAAATTAGCTGTTAGAACAATAACAATAACAGCGGTAAAATGCAAGGAATATAACAATATCGAAACCGGAAAAGACAAACTTCGTAAGTCAAAAGTCAAAAAACTATTTTATCCGTATTATTGTTTCACGATCTCCTGACAAGATGTAGCGCGTAACTCTATTGGAAAAATGTTTGCCCCCTTTTTTTCTTCAACCCATGTGACTACCAATATATATATATATATATATATATATAAGAAAGTTTGCTGACATACTACTTAGAATGTGGTCGTGAATGCTTGAATAATAAATGCTTAACGTTTATTCAACATTTCTTGTTGTGTGTCTACTACTATACTATATTAATACTGTGCAAAAGAAAGGAGCACCTTACGTTATCACTGTCGTATGAAATAAGATGTCCATAGGAAGTGAAGATGTATGCTAATTAAATACTATATTTATATTGCTGTCCTTAGAAATCGGTTAGCTATATACCTAACCAGCTTCAACAATAAGAAACAGTTTCAGTGCAGTAGTATAATCAGTCAGGAACCAACGTCCTGGTCAATCGTTATTGAAGATGTCCCATACAAATGTTTGGGGCTGTATTTCGAAACGTAAAGGGTAAATTTACTGGTGAAAAATACAGAACACTATTAGAAGAACATGCCATACCATCAGATATAATAATTTCAGTGATGACCCCAAACATACCTAGAAACTTGTGAAAACTTATTTAACACAGCAGAAAGCAAATGAGGTATTGCAGACTATGATATGATCACCTCAAAGTCCTGACTTAAATATTATGGAGCATGTGTGGGATTATTTCGACAGAAAAAAGTGTGAAAGGGCGCCAAAGAAAAAAAAATGAATTGTGATACGGAAGAGTGGTATAATATTTCTGAAAATTTCATTAATTCATTAATGAAAAGCCTACCAAGAAAAATGCAGGATACCATAAAAAGGTGGTCAGATTAAGTTGTTTATGTTTAAATATCGATATGTGTTAGTTTTTATACCTTAAAAAAATTTCAACTCGTGTAAGATAATAATTTATCGTTTTATAATAGTTTCTTGTAAAATTCAAGAAAGCGTTTCTTTCTTTTGTACAGTACTGTATGCATACCCTTTTTTGGAAGGATTAGGAATTACTGATAAGGAGCACAATTGTAAACAATAACGTGGTGTGTAAACGATTTTAGTGCCGACCTTCCGAATTGATTCATTTCAAACGTCATCGAAAACTTCTATCAATGTAATGTTTTAATGTGACGGGATTTTAAAGGTGTCGTGTTTTTTAAGCTCTTATCGGCGACGCAACAATTCACTCATCTGGACAGTTTGAACGAATCTATCATCCATAAAAGTGTAGAGCTCATTAATCGTAAATGAGTCGTATTTGATGATGACAACGGAAGACCGCATATAAGCTGAATCGCCCGTCAAAAATTAATAGATCTTGAATGCGATGTGTTATCAGAGCTCCATGCTCATTGGACATTACACCTTCATACTTCCATTTTCTTCGTTTCTCTCTCTTAAGTAAATTAACACCCTGTAGAGCATTTCGCCGATAATAGACGAGAAATTATGAAGCTCACTAAAAGATGACGAATGGGTGATTGTTATCAAAGAAAACATATAATATAATTATAACAATCCAATATAGTTTTAGTACTTATTTTTTTACCTAAATTGTATATACTTGTATTAGATTTTATAGAATATATTTTATATAAAATTTTCCGCATTTTTGTGTTTTATTGTTTGGTACATTGTCAAATTTTAAGAAAATACATTTTATATAAAGTTTTCTTGAAAAAATTTTTTATTTTCTTTGTTTTAGTGTATTATACAAGCCTGGTACTTACCCTGTGAATTTCATTTCTTCATAATCGCTACGTTTATTGTATTAATTTTCTCGAAGAATAAAAAGTTGGGAAGTGCCCTATTTACTTTATTTTTGGTATTATCTGTCGCAGTTCCTTTTACACTAACCGTTATTAATAAGGAACCTCCATTTATGCTATTTTATTTGAACACTATAAGCCAATTAAAAGTGCATCATTATTTTGCCTCAAGTTATATTGCATCACACATGAGAGCTGCTCCTTACTGCCTCGGAATGATGGGTGGATACATATACTTTAAACTGAAGGGGAGTGAGAAAAGGCTTTCCAAGGTAATTTTGCAAACTTATATTGTAATTTTAATTATACGAGGGACATTCCAAGCATGTCTACATGATATTGTGCTGAGTTGTGCCTAGGATTAATTTGATACTAGAGCTTATAGATACCAAACGGGGCGTCAGGCAGATCGAAGCATACCCTTTAGTTATACAGCTCTTCAATTTATTTTAATTTGATTAAGCAGAAGATATATACCTATATACGAGGGTAGTTTGACAAGTAGTGAGAATGGAAAAGAAAAACGAATTTTTTAAATACAAAATAATTTTTATTTTTCAATATTTTCTCCTAAAAGAGCAATACATTTATTCCAACGGTGCTCCAATGCCCTTATGCCATCTCTAAAATGCGATTCCGGAAGGCTTGCAAAATACTCATTTACGAAGATAATAAGCTCGTCGTTAGACGAAAATTTCTTTCCACCTAGTGCCGTTTTCAATTTTGGAAAAAGGTGGAAGTCGGAAGGGGCTAGATCCGGTGAATAAAGTGCATGCGGTACTAATTGGAAATGCAACTCGTGGATTTTGGACATCGCAACTGTGCTGGTATGCGAGGAAGCGTCGTTTTGGTGAAACAGAATCTTTTTCTTTGCCATTCCTGGCCGTTTAGCACGGATCTCATTTAATTTTTGAAGAAGTTCAGCATAATATTGTCCGTTTATTGTGGCACCCTTCTGAAGGTAATCAATGAGTAAAATGCCCTTTGAATCCCAAAAAATTGATGCCATCACCTTGTTTGCCGATAAAGTGGTTTTCGCTTTCTTTGGAGGTGCAGAACCACGTTCTAACCAATGTTTCGACTGTTGTTTAGTTTCGGGTGTACTGTAGTGTATCCAAGTTTCATCGCAAGTAACAAATCGCCCACAAAAATCAATCGGATTCCGTTTATAAAGGTCCAAACACTTATTGGAAATGCACGAACGAGTGAACTTTTGATCACTCGTAAGCAATCGCGGCACTCATCTTGCCGAAAGCTTTTAAAGGCCCAATTCTTTCGTTAAAATGTGGTGTACGCGTTCTGTTGAAATGTTTACCATGTCTGCTACCTCTCTCACTTTGAGTTGTCGATCTTGCGTAATAATACTATGGATTTTTATAATCATTTCCTTAGAAGTCACGATTTTGGGTGCTCCAGAACGCTCTTCATCAACACAGCTTGTTCTACCACGTTTAAATTCATTTACCCATCTACTTATTGTGGCGGAAGATGGCGCAGATTCACTTAATGTTTCCCGTAACTCATCTTTTATTTCGGTAGCTTTCATACCCTTAATTACGAAGTATTTAGTCACCGCACGATACTCTGCTTTTTCCATTTTAACAAAACGACGTGTTGCTTCTTTTTCAATCAGCTGTCAAAAATAAACTAATCAACCGATTTATCTAAATATCGGAATGTAAACATATAAATAGCCAACCTAAATTACAGTGCATTTGTTTTACCAATTAGAGCGCCACCTATGTGTCATTCTCACTACTTGTCAAACTATCCTCGTATTTATTCACACATGCATACATATATTTAAGAACAATTGCAGGTTATGTTTACATTCCAGTTTAATGTTATTGTCCGGAATCATATTTAATCTGATTTTATGCAAAATAGCTAGCAAAAATTGAAATTTTTATACTACAAGTAAGAATTTAAATACAAGTTTTAAAGAAAGTGCCGTATTAGAAAATGGTTATATTAAGAATTACAAGTAATTTTAATCATTAAAATAAAATCTACAGCTATTGAAAAATCTAATTCTAACTGCTTTTTATATCGTGTATGTATATAATGCAGAAATTTTTTGGAAAAATTCCTACTCTTCACGCGAGCCACGAACTCGTGATCTCAGGCAAATCGGGCATGTGATTTAAGCCTTAGACTATGAAGAACAGTGAAATCGGGTCTTCTAAGATGCCATAAATTGCACGATGAAAACAGATATTAAATGCTGCCCTTTTACGATGTGAAATTGAAAAATCCTAATTTTAACCGTCCTATTTATCTAACATCTTCTGTCGAAATTTATGATTTGCCCTTGCAAATTTCTTCTCTCATTCCTCTCTTCTCGTATATAAAAATTGAAGCATAATTAAAAGGCATGTTACTACAAAATTTAAGATATCTAATTATGGTAATTTAAATTTTTTATTAGACTTACATAAACAGAAAACAAGCTCAGATGGCAGATTTAAAACGAACGGTTGTTAAAATAAAATAAAACAAATAATGAACAGAATAATGAAGAAACTACCAAACACACGAAAGTATTAACGAGTTGACATTAATTAACGAAGTTAAGTATATGTGAATATGATTGGCATTCTGAAAATCAAAAGTACACAAAAAACTGCGAAACCAAATTCAAATTATCCTCAATCATTTAATCACACTGTATATAATTATGAAAATAAACAATATTCCGAGCATTTTTGAACATATTTCGAAAATGGCAGATTAGTGTCGCTACACTGAAGTGGCGATTTTATTTTCAGTAAATTCGACTTTACTTTTACTCCGTGGTAGTTTAAATAAACCATAAATAATTATTAAATATTTTTTCAAAAAATGTTAATGTTTTAATTATATTTCAGTTAAAGTCACATATTATCGCTTTGGTCTCCGTTCTGCTATTATTTGTTTGTATGGGAAGTGGTGCAATTTTTTACAATCCTTATCATACGTACAACGCCTTAGAATCTGGTATTTATTCAGGACTGCACAGATTAACTTGGGCAGCGGGAGTAATGGGACTCTTATTAACTGCGAGTTTTGGCCATTCAACTGTCATACAAAAAGCTTTATCTTGGTATCCATTTGTACCTCTTAGTAATCTTGTATACAGTGTCTATTTAATCCACCCGAGTTTCCAGTACAGAAGAGTGAGCTTGCTATTGTCCTCGCTAAGACTTGATATGTTAAACGGGGTATGATTTACGTAAGATGAACATTTGAAGGAATATTTCAAGATTTTGTTTTTGTTTCAGTTCTCTCTAACTCTTGGCGATTGCGTTTTATCTTTGATCGTGGGATTATTTACGTACCTTTTAATTGAAAGACCATTTAGGAAACTATTTAAGGAATTGTTCGTACCTTCCGGAGAAGTCGTTTCGCCTCCTAAACCAGTTCTAGTGCTAGACAGTTCTAATAGTAATAATCTTGCACACAAAGAGACTAGCAGTAGACTTTAAACTTATATGTGCATTAATTTCAATTGCAGGGGGGGTGGGGTGGAGGACTGTAATATTTTCAACAAATTTCTTGTTGAAAATTGTAATTGTAATTATTTAAAAATTAATCGTTATAAGTATACAATTGGGACGTTTTTACTTGGCCTTGAGAAATATGCATAGACAT
Organism: Dermolepida albohirtum; assembly: GCA_031893035.1. Lineage (NCBI taxonomy): Eukaryota > Metazoa > Arthropoda > Insecta > Coleoptera > Scarabaeidae > Dermolepida > Dermolepida albohirtum. The sequence continues at coordinate 31,397 of JAVIWB010000310.1, read as the reverse complement.
CTACTAATGGAATGGTCATATCTACTATAACAACTTAAAAGGCAGGGCAGGTTCTTTTTATTATAATTTAACCTCTGAAGCGTAACAGTGCGTACAACATGTTGTTAATAATGTTCAACAACGAGTTCGTAGTAGCGTAGTAGCCTCCCCGAGTAAATATAAATGTCGTAAATAACACATTTGGTTATAGTTCGTATATATTGCAATAATAATAAAAATAATAATAAAATAATCGAGAAATATATTTACGCCCGTCGGAGTTAACAATCGACCTCTGCAATGCATCTTCGCGTCACTAGCAAGATGCATGCTATAAAAAGTATCTGTACGCGTTCACTCTCTATCAGTTTCTGTCGCTGATTACCCGGAGGATCGTTTAATTTATACTATGAAATGTTATTAAAGATTTTAAATTAAAATGTCCACAATATGTTATAACAAAGCAATTCATGGACAAGTACGAGAAAATGTTTTTAATATGTATACGTAATAAAAAGTTAAGAAAGATAATGATAGGCTAAAAAGCGTTAAAGAAGTAGTTGTAAAGGTCGCAGGTATTTCCTTTAGAGCAGTGGAACATATTGTTAGTGAAGGACAATGTATATTAGAAAATAGTGATGAAAAACAATTTCCATGCTCAAAAAAGTGTATTAGACGAAATCAACTGAATGTCAGCTTCGTGACATACACACCACTGTTTATGGTTTTCATAAAACAGAAGGACGACGAGTTACGATAAATATATCATGCGAGGTAGTTTAGAAAGATTAAGATTGGTTTGGTTCTAATATGGCTAAAACGTAATTTTTTATCAACGAAAAAGACAAATAATTATGAAATTTTAGTTGGAAAGATAAATAGTCGCACATTGAGAATTTCTTACTTAGAACAAATTACATTTTTCCTAACACAAACAGAAACATAGTATTTTTAGATAAAACGTACACGTATAGTGGACACACATTTTCAAAAACTTGGAATGACAAAAGTGGAAATAGACTACTTGCTCCAATTTCTAACGGAAAACGATTAATTATAATTGATGCAGATGGAGAGATGGAATTCGTTCCGATTATATTACCAACTTTTCAATTTGGTACTAAAAGTGCAGATTGCCTTAACGTGATGAATTCTAGAAATTATGACAGAAGGTTGCTGGAAAAGCTTATTCCAATTTACCATCAAATTCTGTAGTAATAACAGATAGTGCACTCTATTATATTGTTCCAATTGATCGTGTGCCTTGTTAAACTAGTGAATGTGGTGTGATGGTTTGGTTAATGCAGAAAAATATAGAGCCTCGTCCGAATTTGTTAAAGCCTAACATTACTAGTTGATAAAGGAAAATAAAAATAAATATGTGACTTGCGAATTTCACGGATTACTTCGTGAACATAGACCTTTAAAACTATCATTGTATGCTATTTGCTTCTGGGCTTCCGGGCTGGAACCGCGTCACTGGTATATCTGCCGACGTTTCGTACCCATTTGTATGGAACATCTTCAGGGCTGAACTACTGCACTGAAACTGGTGTAAGTCGATGGTGGACGGGTTTATATATGGGTAATGGGTCATGGGTCAATGGAGCGTTACGGTTGCGATTGGGTAGTTTGGAGATGCAGGATTGCCAGGCGTTGTGTAGGGGGTAGCCATCATCGCGGTTAAGGTTATTGGGGTACTCAGAGATCTCTATAGTTTCACGGATTTTGCGACCATAGTAATGGTTAGTGCGGGATAGGATCTTGGTCGAATTAAACTGAATATGGTGCCCGGTTTCCAGCCTATGCTCGGCAAGTGCAGAACCGGCTATACGCAGCAACCTAGTACAACGCTCATGTTCAGAAACACGAGTGCCGATAGACTGCTTTGTTTCACCAATATATACCCTGCCGCATGAGCAAGGAATCCTGTACACACCGGGTGATTCTAAAGAAACATGGTCTTTTACGGAAAAAGGGTCAGATAATTTGAAATGGGGATTGAAGATGGTTTTGATGTTGTTTTTGAGAAGAACCTTACTGATGCGGTCAGTAACACCTTGCATATAGGGTAGGCGGGCTTTAGAGAGGGGAGGGATGATGTAAGCTGTGTATTAAGTTGTGGGATTTTGGGATTAAGATGTCGATCTATGGTTCGTTGAATATTATGGTTGGAGAAATTATTATTTATACGAGCTTTGGTAACATGACTTAATTTCTGGGATATAGAATGCTGGTCAGATATGTTGACAGTTCCTTGGACTAAGGAATTGATAACGCCCTGTTTCTGGGCGGGATGATGATGGGAGAGGGCATTAAGATACCGGTCAGTGTGTGTGGGTTTGCGGTACACTGAATGTCCTAGTGAACCATCCAGATGACAACTTACCAAGATGTCAAGGAAACGAAAGGATCCTTCAGATTCAATCTCCATGGTGAAACTTATGGAACCATTGTATCACCCTGAAATAAATCCCATCGAATTAATATGTAATAAATGTTATTATATTAAATTGACATTGTGCAAATTATATTAAGAGAGGAGTTTGCAAAAATTATAAAAGAAGACGGGAAAAGACGTTACCATAGTGTTATAAAAGGAGAACATGGATACTTAGAAAATGAAACTTTTGTGGATATAAAAACCGAAGAATTAACTAGACAAGTAGGTAATGAAAATGGTTGCAATGATCATGAATGCTCTGAAGAAAACTGAAGAAAAGCTAGATGTTATAGCCATTTTCTTAGGTATTGGCTATCAGTGTTGCCGTAATATTAGTATTTAAATTTTCATTATATTTGTCGCAATATGGCCTACTTAGAAATTATATATATTAAATTTAAATTTATATATTTTATTTTTCCTTAAAACAATTTTTCAATTTCATCTGTACTTCTCTCGACAGTCTTGATAAAAATCAGTTGGATGAATTGTTAAAAACAATAAAAAATACCAATATTTACAAAATTAATGTTAAGGTACGCCCTCGTTTGAGAGCCCTATTTAATTGAAATAAAACAAATAAATGTTTTACACAATTTTATTTCGTTCTGTATATGAAGATGCATGCATAATATGCATTCTAAAACATTAAGTCTTTAACAATTAAAGTTATTAAAGTATTCATTTGATTTTCAATAACTACTTTTCTCATATCCTTAACAAACAATTACGTAAGTACTTCTGTTATTGAATTTTAAATTGAAATACTTATTTTTTTTATGCATATGATATACGATTTCATTGTGAAATTATGGTAATTAATATTACTTTTAAGTGATAAATTGATATCTTTTATGCAAAAATATGAAAATGCATTACGTCTAATAATTATCCCGATTTACATAAGTACTTATAATAATTTAAACAGGTAGTGGTAATTCCGAAGTGTTCTCAATAAGGATTTGGTACCTGCTGTCTGATAGTTCGGTCAATTACTTCATCGCCGAGTAACTTTGTCCCAACTGTAGGTATCATACCATATATCAAATAGGGAGTGTGCTCCCAAATTGTGTCAGTGAAGAATGTCCACTTTAGTGCTATCATAATTTGTATTATATTTAGACTAGAAAATTAAATAAAAGCTACTTGATATTCAAATTGTTCGTATATTATTACAGTATTTTAAGATTATATAAATTTCCCATTCAAATTTTTAAAAGTTAGTCCTAAACTTTCTACTAAAAGCAATGTAATTCTTAAACCGTGCATTCATTTTACCTCGCTACGAAAACTGTACCACATTATATTCGGGTCTAGCTGCCGAATACCGACCAGAATGTAAAGTGGTGGGACGCCTGTCATTTGAATCACGACTATAACTGACTACTGATCATACTAGCTGTAGCCCCACCACTAATTTGACTGTAGGCGTATCGATATCGTATTAACGGTCATTCGTGGTTTGCATTTGGGAGAGTGTGTTACGGTAAGACCTTTAAATTTAAATATTTTTTTAATTATATTACTTTGATAATGTATACATTGGAAGAAAAAATTCAAATGATAACAATGATAAGGCTTTGAAAGGTAATTCTTTCCGGCGTATCCAGCGCCTTTTTTCTGAAAAGTATGTAGATTGTCCCTTACCCTGCATTGACAACAATATCATTAGTAGTTAAAAAGTTTAAATCAGAAGGTTGCATTTTGGGATGTAAATGTTCTAAAATACGGAGAATAAATAACGATAAAGAAATGCAGGAAGTCATGGTGTGCGCAATGGTCGAAGAAAATTCCAATATTACTATATCTAAAGTATCAGAAGAGATAGGTATTAGCGTGGGTAAAGTTCATAAGATATTAGAGAAAAATAAATACACATCCTATAAATACCAAACTCATCAGGAAATTTTTCATGCTGATCAACAACGCAGAATGGAATTTTGTGAAACTGTAATAGAACGTGTAAATGCGAATGAACACTTCATTGAGACTATCGTGTTTACCGATGAATCCACGTTTCCGTTGCACGGTAAACACAATCCGTCGAATCTTCGATATTGGTCTATTGAAAACGAGTATCGACAATTGAATACGGGGACACCGTATCCTGAAAAATTGAATGTTTGGGCTGGTATTTATGGGAATAACATTATTGGTCCATTCTTTATCGAAGAAAATTTAAATGGGGAAGTATATTTGAATCTTCTTCGAAACGACATTGTCCCTGCTTTAAGAACTATTAATCCGAATTTAGAGAACGTATGGTTCCAGTATGATGGTTGTCCGGCCCATGGAATTAGAATTGTGAATGAATATTTAAATAATATATTCCCCCAAAGAGTTATATCTAATAGTGGTACAATTCGCTGGCCACCAAGGTCACCAGACTTAGCCCCTAATGACTTTTTTATGGGGTTACATAAAAGCAAAGTTATATGGGCATCAAGACGAAAGGGCTAATAATTTGGAAGAATTACGGGTTAATATCGAACACCAATTCCAAATTATTAATCCTCTTGTACTGGCCAATGTTCGAAATGAATTTTATAATAGATTGGGGTACTGTTTAGCGCAAGCAGGAGGGACATTTGAGAATTTAATTAATTGAATTTATTTTCTGTATTTAAAAAGTATTTTATAAGTTTTGGCAAGTTATATTTATTTTCTGTTTAAAGAGTATTTTTTAAGTTCCGAGGAGTTATTTTATTTTTTAGCTTTAAGAGTTTTTTTTTAATTTTTAAACGTTTTATTAGAAAACGTCTTTTAGTTCAATGCGAAACTTATTGTAAAAATACCTAATTGTACAGTTAAAAGTAATTATAATTTATTAATTTTTGGACATAAACAATTTGGACAGTCAGTGATAGACCTTCCGCCAAATATCACGAACAACTACTTAATCTGTAATCTGTAGTCAGTCGTTGTGATTCGACTGACTCGCGCCCCACCACTTTACATTCTGATCGGCATTCGGTATCTAGACCTGAATATAATATGATACGGTGTTTATAGCATTTTAATATGAAAGCATGGTAGAAGATAGAGTGTTTAAGAGCGAAGAATTGGTAGTCATCACTCTACAGCCATTCTTTTTTTTCACTAAATCGAAATGATGGATAGCTACAAGTTTAAACTGCAGTCAGTTTACCCATTTCGAAGCAGCTTGGAATCTGTCGTTATATTTTAATAATTAAGGAAGAATAAATGTTGATAACTTTTCTTACTCATGGACAATGTTTTCGTTATCTCATATCAGTTCGGTAAGGGATTAGCGACTTCGAAACTTCATACTATGAATGAAATAAAGAAATATATGTATATTGTATACTAACAGTCTGTGTATTTAAGATACATGTACATTTATCTTTCGGGGAGAGTGTAATAGCACGTATTGAAAGTATATTATTCATCATAATTTAGCGGTCAATTTTTAACGGCGCGACAGGATAGGATCCGTTGTACTCATAACGAACATAGCGTGCAGACAAATCTGACTACTCTAATTATAACTGAATAAACAATAGATTTAAGAACACTCCAGACTTTCTCGGTTTTAATTTTCAGACCAGGGCAAAACTGGTATACAAAAAAGCGAAAGACATTCTGGAATAATTTAATTACTAGATACTGTACTGCGCCACGCTTCTCTCTTCAGATTGTGTTAGACTTCTGATAGATATTAGTAACATTTTTTAAAATAAATTTGATTTTTAATTGTATTAAGTATTATTGTGTAACTTAAGCCTCGTACTTTTGAAGTGAGTGTGCGAAATATTGAAATAACATCTAAACTGGTGAGAAATAGATTCCTAGTACTATATAATAGAGTGAGACTTATTTAAACTTTTAAACTTAAAAATTGGTATCGGATAAGTTTTTTATTTAATTAGGACGAAGATCTAATAAATCACACGTCCTACAAATAAATGAAACAACAAATTTATGAAATATCCGTTGTTTTGAGCAGTGCACTTTGTTAACATTATAATTTATAATATATTACTATTTTATAATGTAATATACATTATATAATTGCATAAATACGCATAAAATTCTTTTACTAATCAAGGACAAGTGCACGAGAATTCGCGTTTTTATAATAATTGTTGCAGATGAACTTATTCATGTAGTTTCAGTTGACATTTCATCCATAAAAGAATTCAAGAAGAATTTCCCCTTTCACTTTTCTCGTGAATAATTTTTGTTAAAGAATGTACACGTATACTTTTTTTCTGAATGTATACATATACTTTTTTCTATGGGGGCCACGTGACAAAACTAGCGTATGTACATTACTCCAGTGGAAAACTATAAGGAATCGGATGTTTGATGGGTATAATGCAATAAGAAAGAACTGCGCACATTCAGTCACCAACGAATAACATCTGCCAACATTGCTTTTCTTAAATCTATTGGATTGAAAGTAATCAAGAATAATGGAAAAGTTGAAGATATTCCAAGGAGTAAATTTCGATGAAGTCATCGCGAAGGAGCAATATCACATCTATTATCCTAGAACGAACAATTTTAAATCTAACGATGAAGTACGTATTTCCATTCATTCAGGACATTTACATATTGCCTAGTGATAGTTTCATCCAATCTCAATGACACGCCCGCTCCCACTTTTATTTTATCACCTTTGTAACCTTTCAATGCGTCTCTCGCCTTAAACAATACAGCCTTAGTAAATGGTTGTTTCTTTCGCATCAAACGCCGCCTCAAACCCATCCCTAATTTACCTTTAGTCTTCAAGGCGTTTGTGACTGCCCACGATGCAACGGTCTGTTTTATGTCAACTCTGTAAACCTTTATGCTTTGAGTAGGCGATGTTGTGAGCTTTGCAGGCTCTATCCAAGCGAATTATTTCACAATTCCCTCGAACTATATTTTGTTTTAATTACGTCCCTGGACAGCAGAATTGATAACCTGGTATGTGTAGTTCAACGGGTAAATTATTTATGAGGGAATTAACGATACCTCCGCCTTCCCTGAATATTAACATTGAACTGATTTGATTTACATACAGTAATATGTTTTAACAGCTGTTTCCAGTTTAAAACAATACGTTTCTTCAAGCAGAAGATATAATGATTTTCGATGTATGTATTGAGGACCAAACGAATTGTCGTAGGTATGGCAAATTGTTACGAAATACAATTCGTTGCATTCTTTGCGGTCTATCCAATTACAGCAAGACAAATGTCATTCTGTCGCTGCTTTTTAATGAAAACAGGCTACGATTTGAAAACGTTTACTCTAAATCTATATACCAACCGAAATATCAGCTGTTGTTCTAAGCATATTTCCCGATATCAAATATTTTTCTTATAAAAAGAATGATAATAGACCCAATAGACGCTCGATCAAATTTTGTATTTATATTTGATGATGTAGCTTGTGATAAACAAGATAAAATCAGATCGTTCTTTTGTATGGGCATCACAAATTGGTCGGCAGTTTTTATTTATGTCAAACTTGTACACGTATACCGAAACACCTAATTAGAGACAACGCTAATTTTCTAATACTATTCAAACAGTATGTTACAAATATACGTCATGTACATATATGAAGATCATGTGGCCACAGATATTATATTTGATCAATTTAAATCCATATGTTCCGAGTGCTAGGGATACCAATATGGATTTTTGATAATTGTCAAGGACAGCGATATTAAAAACGGTCGATATAGAAACAAGTTTGATTGCTATATATGCGTGTGTGTTTTATTGTATAATCAGAACTTATTGCAACAATGGAAAAGAAGGAAAGTTACTGCTGCTTATCTTGTTTTTATATATTCATCTTAGTTGAGGAATTTATAGCCACAACAACTCAGTGTCTCGCACTGTCTTGTTATCTAGTGTGTTTAAGCTAATATATTTTATCGCACATATGAACTCTATCACAGTGCCAAACTGTTCGTTAAAGCGTTCTCATGTTAAAATAGAACGATAAAACGAAAGAAGCAGAAAAAACACGTGGTCGTTCTGTGAGTGAAGTTTTACTGTACTCGTACATGTAGTGATCCAGGTTTATATTTCGCGGTCACGAAATATATATAACATCTTGGTCAAGGATATATACAAGGGCATCAAGTATTGTATTATACCTAATTTTAATCTAATTCATTTATATTTTACTCCAGAGTTTTATTACTCGAATTATTTTTATTATAGCATTTATCTATTGCCCCCAATTTTATTAATTATTTTATTTTAATATAATAATAAATAATTTTTGTTTAACCTTATGATGCTCATCGCAAATTATTATTAAGTTCTTCAACTTCTTGTCTTATTTGCATTTGTAGAGCTTAGCTGAATACGCGCTCGTAATAATTTCACTGAGAACCGCGTGCAAATATTAAATACTATAATAATCATCATTTTTATTCAAATTAACTAAGGAGGCAAAAAACTGTTGCATTTAGAACTTAAATTAAATGTAGGTAGTTGTATTGGACGCGATACTGTAGGGCGGCCTATCTCTATTGTTACACTCTCTATATATAATAATTTCTTATATCGTTTTTAAGATTAATTTATTTAATTTAAAATACAATTCGATCTTGAATTCCTAAATTATTATATTGTCATTATTTGTCCGGTCCTCGTATATATATTCAGATGTAGAGTCCTTTTGTGTTAGTCACGTACAAATGGCCAAGGCTGCAATAAACACCGAAATCAGGTACCAAAGACTGTACTTGAAGTTACCAACTTTTCACTGACTCATATTCGATATCAATTCAGTTATATTGATTTCTAAATGCAATTCGCGATTCAAATACCAACCCCGATTTTCTTTCTTTTACACAGAATACACATCTACTATCCTGTGTAGATAATTTGCTTAATGTTTATATTGAAATTAAGATCACAATTTTAATGTATGCTAATTTGTTTCCCGCCAGTGGTAGCGTGCCTGTCCTTCTTTGCTATTGGTTAATTCAAACATGACCAGGATCCCCTCAGTTATGGGGTCGGTTCCTTATAAAGCCATAGCCGTAAGAGAACAACCCTCTTCGCCTTCTGTCGTCATCCAGACTACGCGCGTCCTTCACGTGTTTATGCCGCGAACCGTTATTCGCGCTTTTGTGATCTCGTCGTTAATTTCGCGTCCGCGGAATATACACAGCATCCTGACCCAGGATATACGCATACGCACAAACCGCAAGTATTTTATGTATCGCCCGATACACATTTTAATCTCACCCTTTTTTTTACTTTATTAGCAGCCTTCGTACATCCAGACTTACCTTTTATTACAGCTTTGCTGTTTTATTTCCACTAATAATCTTTCTTTCAGCTTAGCACACGTCCTGGACTTTTGATGCTCATTGTACACAACTACTAATTATTAACTCCTCACATTACTTCCTTTTCTTTTTTTTTGTTTGCATTTATTACAGCGCTTTAGCTAGCCGAACACGCGCTCGTAATAAATTGACTAACCAACACGTGTAAATAAATATTCTCTATTAAATAATATCCCTATTATTATTTATTAAAACGAAAAAGGTAATAAATTGTCTAAATCATCTACATTCACATAAATAACCACTTTTTTTACTCGTTTTTACAAAAGAGGAGGTAATACTACAAAGAAAAATATTTTTATGTAGACTCTGCAATAAACGTAACATATATCTATAAATATTTTATTTTTTGTACAAAATTATGCTTTTACGATTTTTAGCTTGTTTGTAGTAATGACCACCACACCTTTTACAATTTAGTCTAATCTTAAATCTCTCTTGTGCCAGCCTTCTCTTTTCTCTATTAATCTGTGCACGTTCGTATTCGTAAATGGCTGTTGTGAACCAATTCAAGTAATGCTGCATTAAGTCCATTAGAATTCCACTGTTCGATGCGTAACAATTTTCTATTATACGAAAAAAATTTTCCCGATTTTCTTCTTCAGTTTCAGCAAGTTGAGACTCGGCTTGTTTATCTTCGAAATACATAATTATAACTTCCAATATTTTGCACACATATGTCGAATGGGGAAATATTTTTTTGATGGTATCGCTAAATTGTAAATTTTCTTCTTTTATCATTTTAAGAAGCTTTTTGGCTAATTCTGTAAGTATACTCTTTATCTCAGCTGGATACGTGTACAAGATATCAACGTATAGATCAACATTTTCCTCATCGGTTAAGAATCTTGCTTGTATTACTTTAGTAACGTATTGAGAGGGAGGAAGATACATGCCTTGGAATTTCACTACTGTTTGTTTCATAATGCTGACCGAAACGTTATTGAGTGTAACTCTGCCGCTGTGACTTGAAAAGTTGATCATTCGTGACATTCCAGCTTGCACCGTTATATCATTCAGAGTTTTCATTACTTCATCTGTGTGTATGTTACGTAAATGATTTACTGTTTGTCCTGTGCTTTTGTAATTTGGTCTGAAATAAGAAATTGTAATTAGTTTATAATGTTGTCAATATATGGTCGTTGATAAATTGATAATTTATGTCATCCACAATAGATAGTGAGTTCGCGAACGCGGGGTGGGCGAACGAACTTATCTTGTAAGGCGTCACGGGTGGTTCTCCGGAAGTAAGGATCGAAACGTTCGTACATGAATACATATCACGAGCGCGCCAGCACATAATACACACAGAGATGCGCCCGCACTTACACTCGCACGGATACAAAGCCACAATTGCTGGAAGGATTAGAACGACGACCACGGAGGAAATTGCATAGATGTTGCGTAGAGGATTCGACATTCTAACTGGAAGCGCGATGGCGGCAAGATCCCACAGCATGAGCACGCCAGCACACACTATACACAGAAAGGCGCGCTTGCAATCACACCAACACTCATGGGCACGCAAGCCATGAGGACGACCACGACGACCAACCATGGCCAAAGTGGGATAAGTTAAGTATAATTCTTTTCTATTTTTGGGCGAGCACGAATGAATGAGAGAGATGCCCCCCACACCCCCCCACACACACACAGGAGCGCGAACACAGATCAACAATACGGATACACACGGCACAAATACGAGTACGAGCGACACACTAACACGCTAAAACACTTGCGCGACATATACAAGGTGAGCATTTGTAGATCTACGGAATGAATGTCTGAATAAACGTATTGAGTGGAGAAGCTACCGGGTTCTCTGTTGTTACAGAGGCCCAAAATCCCAAAAGGAGGAGAGGCAGCGGAGAGATTCCACCGGGAAGAGGAAGGTCAAGACTGTAGAGCGAAGACAAGACGACGGTGAAGAACTATTCATCGGCCTCTCGACCTGAAGGGATGTGTATGATAGAATATTGGACATTTTAGTGAATGAGATTTATAAGTAGCGGACTACTTCCGCAGGGTAGGAGCGGAATTGTGAATAATATTTAAGCAGGACGCCGGCTAGGCCCACTTAGAGCTCTAGATTAAGGTTAGGTTACATCCGGTGTAGTGCCACAGGCGAAACACCGGATTCTGGGATAATTATTGTTAATTATCTAAGTTTCTTTTCTAAATAAAGACTGTCATCCACAATACCACAAAATTTTGATTGAAAGAAGTTGAGAACCGCTGCATTTAACAGTGACATTTTACAAATTTATATGAATAAAGATTCGACGTGCTCTTTTGCTAACTCAAAGCGTTTTCTTAATTAACGTTATAAACCTATATTTATTGTTTAATTTGAATAAGATATCAAGTTATCGATGGTTTAGAAAGTAATTACTTTGTTTAATAAAATAAACATTCTGCTCTTACTTGTTTCTATTAAGAAAGATATTTTTACGTGAGCTTCGGTAATTTATTTAGTTTTTGTTTGAATTATTTCTACTTGGATAATGAAAATAATTTAATCGGAAATTTTCCCCCCTATTTTGATCCATATTTCTTAACATCAAAAATTAGTTAAACAGTTCAATTCTTTTTTATTGATATGGGTATATGAAATTGTCAATTAATTATATTACAAAAGACATTTACCTTTGAGATATGGTTGCTTTTACTGATTGCGAAATCTCCGATTGGATAAATTGTCCTTTAGTTCTCACCAAATTTACTACGCTATTATTAAAGAATAAGATCGAAAAAGCAAATTGAAGAATTTGAAGCGAGTCTGGTCTTCTGCTTCCTTGCATAGCATGAATAGCATTTAATATTCCAACGAAATCTGTTGTCATGCCGGCGTAGTTAAATGCGTTTACGGTGGTTATAATAGCCTAAAATTAAAATTAGGAAATCAGAATTAATGTCTACATAATGTAAAAGAGATCAACTACTTTTATGAGCATTTTAATATACTTTTATTATTGATAATATTGGCTAACGAAGTTTTTGTCATTTACTGACAATATTAAATATGTAGTATATAACGGGTCTTCCAATAGGAACTTCCGAACTTTGACAGTTGATAGCGTCCATATTGTTGAAGCTACATCTGTCGAATTGGATGTCATTTATTCAGTCTATTTTGCCAAATCACCATGGACGGATATAGCGTTGAACACACATGCAAATGAGTCAGTCTGTCGAGAGAGCTATTCGCATGGTGGATATATTTGAGTCCACTAGTTCAGAAACAATGAACCAACAGCCGTACGACGACAAAACGCAATATCTGCCGATCTGCAGTTGGAAATTGACCCTAATTTTCATAAAAAAAAACAATTTCGATATCTCACATACACTTTGTTTTATTTAAATTTAAAGATAGGAAGCGCTTAACGAAAGATCCGTTACATTAATTTGAAAAAGCGCTAGTGTTGGCAGTTAGAGACTTGTTCAGACGTAATGTGACCTATTCATTCAATGGGCGACAAGTTTATATTATTGTTCTAATCTGCAATCCAAATAATTTTTCTTGTGTGTAGTAAACTTACTCCATTAAATAGGAGTGAAAAATTAAGTCCGAGTATTTGCCAAGCTTGTAAACTTTACTTCGGTGTGACTGTTAAAAGTCAAGACTAACAAGAAACAAATGTAGTATGTACTACATACAGTAGATTGTTAAACTATTGGTTGTCTGAACAGTGACATCTAGGACTTATGAAAAACTTGCTTGATATCTTGTAACTAAAAGAAGGTATTTTGCTGAACCTTAGGTTTTGAAATTAAATTAACAGTGCGGGCGTTTGATGTCCGTAGTACAAATTTTTACAAATTTTGTGTAGCACAAAAAGTAGAAAATTACAACATTTTGGTAATGGGCATGATATAAACATTTCACGGTGCTAATTGCAATACGTTAGTGATGGCATAGCGAACGCGTCCACCAAGACGTTTTGGGTATTGATAAATAGTTCCAGAGCAAAGAGACAATGCAATATTTAGTCACATTTCTAAGTGTCAATTAAAGTATGTTATAAACAGAATTTTTTGACTAAAATCCAAATGAAATTGGAGATAATTTGATCATCTATCTTTTATGAAAATAAATGCTTTTATGTTTTCTATAAAAATTAATATACGTTACTTTATGGCAATATCAAAAAGTTGAAATTTGTTGGCCAGTGTAATTACTCTTCTAATTTTTAAAACACAAATAACGTCTGGAGGGAGACTAAAACCCATGCTATTACTTTTTACCTTTCCTACTCTTGATGCCTTTCGTAGCTATAATTGCTACTGTTCTAGTTAAAGCTCCACCTACTATTCCCACCGTGTTTCCTAGAATATTTAAGTAAGCCCCTCTAGCATCTGCATTTTTGATATTTAAATCCTGAAATATACATTAAATATTTAGTTAACGTTTAAGTCAACACTACAGCTCAATCAAGTATCGTATTACGAAAAAAATACCAACCTGTTTATGAATTCTTCTATCATGAATTTGCTGCGAACTTCTAGCTATGGAATATATAGCACAGATCAAAGCAACAATTCCAGCAGGTAGCGCAAAACCTGAAAACAACAGGCTCGCTACCATCGCGAATGCGGCAACCAGTCCCAAAACGGTCGCTGTTATGTCAACATAATGTACTATCCTTTCTGTTTTTGAACTTCGTGGTGATTTGTGAGTTTCCAAGAGAACATTACCGGCGGGATCACCTCTGTATCTTCCATCGGTCGGAACTATCATCTTGCACCTTGGTAATTTGTTTCTCTTCAAGTATCTTTTCCAAGAGGTATACACCCTCAGATCCAGATCCATGAATAATCTGCATGGATTGCTTTCACCTTTGCATCTTCTCATGACGAAAATTGGCAAAGGATTCATGCATGTCGTCAAATTATCTATTTCCGTGCAATTATAAATGAAGGATATAACTATTTTGTCATCCCATTTCGAATATTTGTCTAAAAACATCACATTAATTAGCAATATTTTTTGTGGTAATGATTATGTTATACATGTAGGTTATTCGCCACAGTTAATAATGTAAACCCCACTAGTTTTGATATCTTTTGACTATCTATCGAGAAGTTTTCGCTCACCTAAAACTTGCTATCCTTCTCCAGAGAAACTTGTTTTAATTGCCTTTTAGTCAATAAGTTATTAAACTGAATTTTATAAGGAGCACAACAAATGTCAAATTACGCTTTAAGTAAAACACGTTCATGTCGAAGCAGCTTTTGCCTTGTCGGAAAAAAAGCATGAGACCGCACATTGTCACGATGTAATACAATGTTTTTTCTATTGCAACCTTTGTTCGTTCTTTAGCAAATTCTCTTTTCCTTAGTCACGATGTTCACAATACATGGTATATGGATTAATAGTTCTTTAGACCCAAGAAGCTTATAATATACAATTGTGCACAAGCCCTAAAGCATAATATTCTTTGGATGTGGATCAGCCTTCAGAGATGTCCATGGAGGATCACTTTTCAAACCCCATGTTTGTTGTTGTTTAAAAAGCAATTCTATTGTAAAGCACCCATTTCTGCTAGGCGTTTGTCAAAAATTCATTTCCAAATATGTACTTCTGTTTGAAGATTGTAAGACGAAGAGCTTTCTTTAGTGCGCGTTAATTGTAATTGGACGATCAGTGCAAACTTTACGTTGTTATAATTAGAGATAGTCAGTTTTGTTAGATATTATATGTCTGTTTCCCTGAAAGTGGAAACTTAACCACAATAAGCTTAAGGATGACACGAATCGTGACCATTTTTGGTCGTGACCATCGCAAAGAGTGTTGCTTCGGTTGGAGACGAGCTACCCGGTAAAAACTGTGCATCGCAAGTTGAGCTGGTCCATGTCTCGTAAGTATAGTATGTATGTTTAATATTCTGTTTAATTTTGTCTTGAGTAGGAGCGAGATAGTGGAAAGGCAAGAGCGAATATAATACTGCTGATTCATAGCAAAGCTAAATGGAATGGAATAGCTTCTATTTTTTTCTTATTACAGCTGTCGCCACCCGGGCGGTAGCAGTCGGTGAGCGACCGAATTAGGATTCTGGGCGGAATAGGTAAGAACGATGCCAGGGAATACAAAGTCCGAAAGTGGAAATTGAAAGAGAACGATGAAAACTTATACGGACCGTAAAGGAAAGTTTTGAATATACTAGGTTGTTCAATAAGTTTTGTCGCTCTATAAGTGATGGTGCTAGTAGATTCGTCGTTTTATTTTCTAGAAATTGTACTCCTTTTTTATGAACACGCATTAAGTTTTATTTTTATTTTATATTTTCTCATTAGTATATTTTATGGTGTTCAAAGTTGACATGTCACAGTATTTTTTACAATAGAAAAACCGAACATCATGTAGCTATAAAATTCTTATTTTTGGAAGGTGTGGCACCAAATTAAATTCACGAACGATTACTAAAAGTATACAAGGACTCTTCGCCTTAAATTAGAATAGTATGAAGATGGGTTGCTGAATTTAAATGTGGTCGTACAAGTCTTGAAGACGATCCACGTAAAGCACGTCCAAAAAGTGTATCAACACCAGAAATCGTAGCAAAAATGTAGAATTTGGTTTTGGAAGATCGTCGATTAACTGATAGAGATTCGGTAGAAGCCCTAGGCATCTCATTAGGCAATGTGAGCATTATTTTGGTTGAAATTTTGGGTGTCAGAAAGCTGTGTGCAAAATGAGTGCCGCATTCATTAACAATGGAATAAAAACACATTCAAATGCGACTTTCTCAGCAACATTTGAAGCGTTTTAGAAAGAAAAAAGATCACTGGAATAAGTGTATTGAAGTTCAGGGAGGTTATATCGAATAATAAATTGTATTTCAAACGACAAAACTTATTGTACAACCTGGTACATATTAGTTAGGAAAGTAACAATCAAGGGGTAGAATACTTCTGCAGGGTAGACGTGTGAATTCGGATAGTTCAAATAGGGCATGTAGTTCAGTATGGTATATCACTTCTTATACTTTCTCGTGTATCGATGATTCTACATGACGATTGTAATCCAGATTTTCAAAAACCATTAAGTTTACATTGCGTTCATAACATTTTACGAATCAGGATATGGATGTATTTATTTAATAATTTTATGTATCTCTTGTACGCTGTTTTTCGCTCACATGTATACGATTAGTGGAACCAGTGATATACGCTCTAGAATGATCTGGTGTGAATTAATATGTAATTGCGTGATACATCTGGCTCGATGCCAGCCGAATTCATATCGGGTGCGCTGTGTGCCAACATAGCCGACCTTTACTAGTATAGCGCTTGCTGTCTGCCTAAATTTCTCAATGACTCTTAACAAATTCTTGTTGGTGATAGTTTAAGAAACTTTTCTCTCTATTGATCGGTAACTACTAACAAGGTCCATTTGATTGCACAACTATTATCTTGTTAGCGCCATTTTGAATCTTTGTGACATTATATTCGAATTAACCTATTGTTGGGTCTCCAGGACAACCATTGATATATCACTTGACGAAGTTATATTTTATAGCCTTCTAGATTTCAATGTTCATGGCGTATTATTCAAGACATATTACATATATACACAGTCTGCCGCAGAGAAAACGGAACTTTTTTAAAATAGTAATTCTTAGTGGTGCCATTAATTAAAAAAAATATGCGCCGACAAGGTAAATCTTTCACCAATGTTATGTCAAAATATTATGGCATTTGTCGAAAAATGAATTTTGAACAAAGAGCAAATATCAAGTTTTGTTTTAAACTCGGTAAATCTTTTACTGAAACGTTTAATTTGATGAAACAAGTATGGTGATGCGTGTTCATTACGTACGAGTGTGTATTAATGATTTAAGCGATTTAAAGACGATTTAAAACACGGACATAAATGATGACGAATATCCTGGTGTAAAAAAATCTGTGGTTAAGGAAAGTAATATCGAACATGTGGGTGAATTTATCAGAAATGAGTCGAAATCCTCATTGTGATACGTGAAAATAGAATTAAATATTTTGTAACTGGCGATGAGAGGTGGTGTTTTCATTATGATCCAGAGACCAAGCGTCAAAGCTCTGAATGGAAGCATCCAAGTGAAGAACCGAAAAAAAAACCGTTTGGAGAAGTCAAAAATGAAGACAATGATGATTTATTCTTATGATTCAAAAGGCATAGTGCACAAAGAGTTTGTACCAACTAGTCAGACAGTCAATGTTGTATATTATCGTGAAAATGATAGCTGACGTTTGTTACACGATAATGCAACATCTCATCGCTCGACGCTTTTAACCATCAACTATTCACCGTATTCACCGGATTTGCCCCACTGTGATTTCTATCTAAATTACATTTGCCGATGAAAGGATAGCGTTATGCCGACGTGGAAGCCATTAAAAAAAGGGTCGATGACGATCTTGAAGGACACTCTAAAGATGAACCTAAAAATTCATTCGACATGTTAGTTGACCGTGCAAAACGTTGTATTGAAGTCGAAGGCGACAACTTTGAATAAAATAAATGAATTTTACCAAAATAGTGAACTTTTGCTTTTATTTTATAAAAAGGTTCGTTTTCTCTGACGCAGACTGCGTGTATATATATGCATATGTGTAAATGTTTTTCGACATAACATAACAGCTTAACGTCAATTACACGGCGCATTATCGGGCCATGAGCTTTTATTACGCCTGCATTGGTGGGACGAGTCTATCTTTATGTACTAACCTAGAATTTGCATCCTCAGCGGCTTTATTTATCTATTTGTATTAACAAATTATTCTAAAACTAGATTTTAGTTTAACAATTATATTAATATAAATAGAGTATTAAATTTTCTATGAAACTCCGATATTTAAAAGTGTGAAAAAAGGGTTGTCCAATTGCACGCAGCAGTCAGTTTAATACCAGCAGATACTTCTAATCCCCAAAGTGGTTATTAGGTAATTATGTTCAGCTATAGTTCTAACGATTTCTACTGGTTACTAGTAACTGAGAATATAGAAAACTGTTTTGTAAAAGAATTGAAAACAGGAATATTCAAAATCAACAATACATTATTTAGTTAAAAACTATATACCCGATTAATTTAAATTTTTCTGACCATTGCGTGCAAGTGACCTATGCCCGAAAAAAGTACCTACTGTTTGTTGAACGAATTTTATTATATACTTCATCTACCGTTTTATGTTTTTCTTCATCTTCTTCGAGTGCATCTGGCATTCCAAATATAGCGAAAAATATTTTTTTCTTCAGATATTCATGTTCGTCATATTCAAAAGAATCGAAATCCCTATCACCTAAATATTTGTACATTATCTGTTGAAATCTTGTTGAACTAAAACGTAAAATATACGGTTAAGAAAAATGTATATAATTCTATATAATTATTATAGGAATTGATCCAAGATATCTTACAGGTGATTCAGTGGATAGTAGTGTGATTAATTATTGACAAAATCATTTTGGACATAATTTTGGAGCAATTAAAATTGGTTTTGTCACTAAATGGTATGTCGTCATGTTTTTAAAATACACTGCTCAAACAATTAACGGCTATTTCATAAGATAATAAATTTAAGTTAAAAAAAAGTTGATCAAGTGATTCTCTGTTCTTTATGACATGTAATTTCAAATTTTTAATTTTTTTTCTTATAATTTACATCCACAACCGACACACATTTTAAATTTATATTAGTTTTATTGAGCTGCAAATTATTTAAATATGCATCAAAAAAGTATTTTTAAACTGCTGATATAACAGATAGTACTTATATCTACTTCAGTTTGGCAAATTCTA
Organism: Dermolepida albohirtum; assembly: GCA_031893035.1. Lineage (NCBI taxonomy): Eukaryota > Metazoa > Arthropoda > Insecta > Coleoptera > Scarabaeidae > Dermolepida > Dermolepida albohirtum. The sequence continues at coordinate 11,866 of JAVIWB010000310.1, read as the reverse complement.
ATTGTTATCAGTTTCATTTACATAATTTAAATCATCAGTTATTTCATAAGTATCACTATTTACATTATTTATGTATTTGTTATAGTCTATATCGCGAACAGATAGACTAATAAATACACTCCCGCTCATGGAAGTATGGACACTTGATTAAATTTTATATTACGATCATAAAAATTATATTAAAGCCAATAAATAGCGTAAATCACTGAACGTGCTTGTGTGAAGTTGTCTATTTTGTAAGCGAATAGTGTAATTTATGTTTACAAAATATCACGGGGAAAGAAATAGAAAATTAATGGCACCTGAAATAACAGCCGAATTTAATCAGGGCCGTGCCAAAAAAAAATTCTGTGAGTACTGTGTAATGACGATTAATGGAAGCAAATTTACACGGTCGCGTTGCACGAAAAGTATTATTACGACATGAAAATAAGCAGAAATGGGCAAGGTTACACACCGTAATTGGACAATCGATGTGTAGAAAAACATACTGTGGAGTGACGAATCGAAATTTGAAGTGTTCGGGCAAAAGAGAGGAATTTTCGTAAGACGATCGGCACGGAAAAAATGTTGTAAGATTTAATAGCTCCAACGGCGAAACATGAGGGTAGTTCTGCTGTAGTCTGGGGCAGTTTCTCATTAGCAGGAATGAGAGATTTAATAAAAATAGATGGTATTATGAGAAAGGAGAATTAGCGGGAAATTTTGGAAAATCACGTTTTACCGTCAGGCCTGCGATTAATCGGTAATAATTTTGAATTTATACATGATAATGACCCCAAACACACGTCGATGTGTAAAAATTACCTTGAGGCGGAGAAAAATGAAAATATTTTGAAAGTAATGACATGACCCCCTCAGAGTCCGGACCTCAACCCCATTGAATTGTTATAGGATGAACTCGAGAGAAGAGTTAGAAAAGAATGTCCAACATCGATGGAAAAACTTTGGAATATTTTACAAAAAGAATGGAATAACATTACAGCAGATGTAACAAGAAAATTAATAGAAAGAATGAATGGGCCGAATAACAAAAGCTATAATCGCCGCGAACGGTGGTTTCTTCGATGAAGAGAAAGTATAATTAATATAATATATAAGTATATTAGGAATAAGTTTAATGAATTGTAATTTTAATTTTTATTATATAAAGAATCAATAAATATTAATCGCTGTTCAATTTCGCTGTTATTTCTTTTTCTTGTTATTGCTTGATATAGTTGCTGTCCATACATCCGTGAGCGGTAGTGTATGTGTGCTCAGTACGCGATCATTTTCTGATTGGTTAAACACATATAAACATCGCGAAGTTGAAGCTCTGTTTTCACACAAGCGCTTCTTGTACTGCAATTTTTATTTTGAACAAGTAGACGTTATATTATGGCATCTGTAATTATTTCTTTATTTGATTATTACTAGCGTTTACATTTTGTATTTGTCTTTCTCGAGACATTGAAAAGTATAGAAAAGTGTTGGTAGGAAGTAAAGTAAAACATCTAAATTTCGTAGAAAGATAATTTCCTGTACTTTTAGAAAATGTGCATTTGCTACGTATAATCGTAAGGATGGCGGGATCATCATTAAGAAAGCGGAACAGAAGTGATTTTAACGTGACTGATAAGCAATCGATATTGTATATATTCAATTCGAATGTGATGTTCAAGAATGGCTTACTAAAAATAATATTAGATTAAAATCTAATCTATAAAATAAAATTGTTGGATTTAGTAAAACAACACAAATCAAAATATGACAAGTACGTAGTATATGAGCTTGCTAAATCCAAAAACAAAACAGTTTTGAGACTTTCTTCATGTCACTGTGAGCTCAATCCTCATGTCTAAATTGACTTCGTGATGCCATTCATAATGTTACTAAACAAAATCGGATAAAGGCAATGATTATATCAAAAGTATTGAAAAAAAATATATGGACAATGGACGGAATAAGAAAAAAAGTTAGAATCTGGAATACTGTCGAAATACGCTTCCACGGCTGCTATTACCTCTTCATTTTATGAAAAATGTTTTCCACTCACGAATTTTTTGAGATGTGAGAACAGCCGGAAGTCAGAAGGAGCAAAATCTGGCGAATAGGATTGATATTGTAGCAATTCGTACTTTAATTCACTGATTTTTTTCGATGGTTTTTTGAGCTGTCAGAGGGTACGTTGTCTTGATAAAAAATTATTTTTTTTTTTGTAAACCAGGTCTTTTCTCGCGAATTTGTACATCCGGCTGGTTCAAAAGGTTACAATAATAATATGAGTTTATTGTTTTACTAGTTTGAATGTAATCCACGAACAAAATTCCTTTCGTATCCTAAAAAATTGATGCTAACACCTTCGTGGCAGATTTCTGGACCCTAACTCGCTTCGGAGCCGAAATACTGGGTCAACACCACTCCTTAGCTTCTTGTTTTGAGTTTTGATTGAGGATCATGGTTGTAGACCCAAGTTGGTCCATAGTGCACAAAATTATTTTTATTCTTTCTAAAACATTCAAATGTTGCTGAGAAAACCGCGTTCGAATGTGTTTTTGTTCCATTGTTAACGAATGCGGCACCCATTTTGGACACAGCTTTTTGAAACCCAAAACTTCAGCAAAAATATTACTACACTACCTAATGAGATGCCTAGGGCTTTTACTAAATCTCTCTCGGTTAATCGACGATCTTCCGAAACCATATCCTGAATGAACCCAATAGCACCATTTCTTATCGAACGACAAAATGTATAGGACAACTTGTTAAAACGCGTTTGTACATTCGTTTACATGAAAAAATATTGCCTCCCTCTGTCGTACAACACACAAATGTATTTGAACGACAGAACGAGAACGTACGTGTCTATCTCGCATGTCGACAACAAAGTTTCCAGAGCGTGTATAAGACAGACACGTGCTATCGGCGATTTGCCAAATAGGTGAATGTTAAAAGGAATCATTCAAATATTAATAATATCCTGTTTACTTTTTATTATTCGTTATATATTCGTTAATTGTTTTAATGAATGTATTTATGATTTGCTTGGAGCTGACTCTTGCTTCAAGAAATCTTGATTTGTGACTTAGATAGTAATAGCTAGAGTTGGATAGTCGTATTTGCTTGATAGGAAAGGGCCGTCATGTAGCGACAATCGACACGAACGAATGCATATTATCGAATCAGACATCCTCGTATGTCCGATTCGGAATTATTTAATTCGGTTGAATTTCTGTGATAGCTAAGAGATCGGCTCTAGTGAATATTTTCTGATAATACATTTACGTTGTTATTGTAAAACAATGCTCATAACTTACGCAAATGATACAAATTCGTTTCAAAAGAAGTTCGAATATCTTTACTTAAGAAGGCATATTAGCTATAATTTCGTATAGATGTGAGAGATTTATTTACATCCGTTTTATTTCTGTACTTTTCTACATGTTTTTAAATAAAAATGTGTTAATTTTGGAGACAATCTTTTTTACTTGTAAGTTGCTTTAAAAGTTTTGCGGTGCAGAAACTTCCCGTAAGGTGGCGTTGTCGGAAGTATTTTTGTCGTGTTCTCTGAGATTTTTTAGTCTGAATAGCATTTACAGATTGTTAGCATATGCTGTTGTCTCTTTTTAGTAATTTTTTAAATGTAAATTGTAAAAAATGGAATTAACACGTGAAAATTTTCGAGACATGATTTTCTACGATTTTAAAGACGGTCTTACTCGACAATAATATTCGCAAAAAATTAAGTGATTGTTTGGTGATGATGAACCATCCTTGGCGACTATTGAACAATAGTACAGCGAGATCCGGCGTGGACGTGTTTCGCTCAAAGAGCGAAGCCTGCTGCAGCAGTTACTGCAGAAAACTTTGACGCCATGTACAACATAATAAAGACAGACAATCACTGCACATACAGATATATTCAGGCATCATTGGGCATAGGTGTGATCTAAATCAGAACTATCCCGCATGCTTATCTTGCCGTCAGAAAGCTGTACGCTCAATGGATACCACACAATTTAACCGAAGCTCAAGTAAAGCGCGTTTGGATTGGGGTAAAAAAAATGCTTAAAAAATTCAACTGAGGTCGAGAAAAATCAGTGAACGACATCATTACAGGTGACGAAAGTTGGATTAATTGTACGAGCCAGAAAGCAAGCGATAATCGGCTCAATGGCCATTTAAAGATAAGGAAAAATGCAGGTTTCTTTTTTGGACACATCGATCATCTTGCTACTATTTTGCTAGAGGATCGTCGCACAGTCAATGGTGAATGATATGCAACCATTTCTTTTCCAACTATGTTCCAAAAAGTGCGCGAGAAACGGCCAAGAGAACCGAATCATTCTGCATCAAGACAATGTACCATTACGCAACTCAAATATCAGATTTTTAGTCGCTTCAAGAACGGAATTGATGACTCATCCGCCTTATAGTGTTCGACTTGGCACCTTGTGACCTCTTTTTATTCCTATACATAAAAAACAAAATGCGTGGATCGAAATTTAATATCCCGGAAGCAGCCGTGGAAGCGTACGAAAATTTCGTATCTGAGCTAACCAATGAACAATGGGCCCAACGTTTTGAACATTGGTTTAACTGAATGCGGAAGTGCGTAGATCATAAAGGCGAATATTTTAAAAAATAATTAAAAAAATTGATGAAAATTTTTAATATTAATTATCAGGGAATACTCTCTAATAATAATTTAAAGAAAGATATTTGAGATTCTTACAGAATAATCTTGTTGAATATAGTTATTTTCATTGGTATTATTCTAGGTCTTTATTAAATATTTAAACTGTCGTGTTACTCACTTATATTCCAAAAAAATACGGGAATATAGGAATCCGTCTAAAAGAAGAGGAATGACAAAAATAGCCAGCAGAATGCTTGTAATGAACTTCTATAAAGGGTTTTCCAATAAGGACTTGACAACTTTTTTTCAAAATAAAATGCAGACCATTTGAGATATTTCAAAAACTTAATTATCGGGTTGAAGTACAATCAAAACATTTATGAATGGAACTCGACTTCGTTCATATGGTCACCGCGGGCACGTTTGCAGCGGTCGATTTGTTGGACCCAATTTTCGATGACTCGGCCACCCAATTCGGCCGAAACGGCTGCTATTTCGCATTCAATGTTGGCTCTGAGCTCTTCCAACGTTGTCGGCTTGTTGGCATAGACCAATGACTTGACGTAGCCCCAAAGAAAAAAGTCTAGAGGCGTTAAATCGCACGAACGAGGCGGCCAATCGACTGGTCCATTTCTTGAGATAACACGCTCATCAAACGATAAATCGATTGTAACGTGTGCTGTGTGTCTTGTGGCACTGTCCTGCTGAAACCACATGTTGTCCAAGTCCATATCTTCCAATTCGGGCCAAAAATAATCGGTAATCATGGCGCGAAAACGATTACCATTCACAGTAACGTAAACGATCATTATCGTCGACGAAAAAATATGGCCCTATGACGCCGCCGGCATGCAAACCGCACCAAACAGTTATTTTTTGTGGATGAAGTGGTGTTTCATGAAGCACATGTGGATTTTCACCCGACCAATAACGGATATTTTGCTTATTGACGAACCCATTGAGCCAAAAATGAGCTTCGTCATTGAAAATAATTTTGCGAAATTGATCATCTTGGCGCATCTTTTCCAGAGCCCAATCGGAGAACGTACGTCGCTTCAAATGGTCCATCGGCTTCAATTCTTGAGTCAGCTTGATCTTGTATGGGTGTAAACCAAGATCCTTACGCAAAATTCGCCATAAACTGGTCTGGGCGATGCCCAACTCTTGAGAACACCGTGGAATTGACTGATTTGGATCATTTGCTACGGACGTTTCAACGGCAGCGATATTTTCGACACTTCGACCAACCCGTTGTCTCACTGGCACGGCAACATCACACAACGAATATGTAGACTCAAATTTTTGCACTAAACTTGTTACTGCCTGTCTACTATACCGACTCCGAATTTCTGTAGTAAATTTTTATAATTTGCAAACGTTGTTCGTTCGTGTACTTTACCATGATGAAAATGTTAAGTTTACTGAATAAATTGACAGTGACAGTTCGATGATTAGTGAAAGGGTGTGTTCACAAATTGAATTAAAAGTTGTCAAGTCCTTATTGGAAAACCCTTTATAAACTTGTAAGATTGTTTACAAACCAAGGTTTTCAAGACAAAATCAGAGAGTGTGGTAATTTTGTGAAAATTAATAAAATTTGTGCGTTTTTATTTGAGACATTGTCAGTGGACAACGCATTGAACACTTATTTAAATTAAAATAAATCCAAAATAGATTATGAGAAATTGGATCTGTAATTAAAAAAATTGGTAATCATGCAAGTCTTTTCAGTGGCAATATGAAGAACATTTCAATTCCTCCAAAAATAAGGAAGTCTTTTTTCACGCTTATCCTAATATTTCTTTCATATATAAGATAATATATAGCAGTGGCGGCTGGTCAGGTGAGGCAGGTGAGGCAGTGCCTCACCATCTAAATCTTGGAATTATAACAAGAATAATATGTATACTTTTAAAATTCTTTATAAATTAATTATCATCTTTTATTCAGAATTTATCTTATAAACAATAAGAAAATAGTTTTAAATAAACCGGCATTACAAGCAAAGTACAAATTTATCATTTCATTTTAATTCCGTGCGAATGTACGAGCGCGTATACTTGCCCCGACCAACTTCATGCTTGATCTATGTATATCCCTACTAAACACGAATATTTGAGGCCCGGCCACTCATTGCCTCTCATTGAAAATTTATAACGCACTACAGCAGTGAAAAAAAATTCTCAATTTCTATGGAAATTACAGTAAAGTATTAGCTACATAATTAAGATAACAAAGAAGAAAAAATATTCAAAAAGTTAATAGATTTTTCTAACTTTATTGTGAGATTTTTGAATTTTTTAATAATATAGAAAGCATTATTAATAGGATAAATTAAGTATTTATTTAATGATATAAAGATGTCTAAAGGTTTACATTCTTCTTGTACAGTTTCTCAATATTTCCTCCACGCAAATAATATGTTTTAAGTTTTAACAGGAGTATTTTTATTGTTTCAAGTAGATATTCTTTAGATATCAATGTATGTATGTACATATGTATTATTTAGTCTGAAGCCAATTTGAACTGAGCCTCTCATCGAATCACAATCGCCGAACTACCGAATATACTCGAGGCTGACATTCTCGGCCCGAATCGCAAATTACAGCAGTTAAACTTGGGGGAATAACAAAGTTAGGTTAAATATTTTAATATTTGTTTAGTGATATTTTCAGTGATTTAAAAATTGTGAATATGGATTTAGAAAATGTAAGAAATACACAAGACATTGTAGATTTTTTAATAAGAAATACGTTCGTTGTTCTATCGGTAGAAGATCAATTATATGTCAAAAACCTTCCGAGACCAAACCCTGGTTTATCAAAATCTCTTACAATACACGGTAAGTCTAACAGAAATTTCAATAATAATTACGTTTTTTGCTTGATAAGTTTAGAGAATTTCGGGAGTGTGATACATATTTCATATACGAAAATTCGATGTCTGACGAATCTGTTGCACATAAAAGGCGTAGAATTGATGACGTTCCAGATACTAAACAAAATTATAGAAAATTATTTTTCGAAATTCTAGATACGTTTATTAGTCAAATTGAAATTAGATTTATTGATTTAGAAAAACTTGCTTTTTTTGATTTATTAACAGAAAGTAAATTTGAAGAATATTCGAAGGCATTTCCTCAGAGGCTCTTAAATAATTTGTTTGAACAATAAAAATTTTTTGATCAAATTCAATTAAAAAATGAATTAGCTGTTATTTATAGTGACATGCAACTCCTTGGTAATTCTAAAACACCATGTGAAATGTTAAGATTTATGCACGAACAAAAGTTAGCCATCTGTATGCCAGAACTTTTTAAATTGCTAAGTATAGTAGTTACCATATCGGTAACTTCCGCGTCCGTTGAGCGAAGTTTTTCCACATTGAAACGTATAAAATCGTATGTTAGAAATACAATTGGACAACAAAGACTTAGTAACTGTGCACTAATTGCAATCGAAAAGGAATTGGTTAAAACGATGACGAGGGATGAACGATTTTACAATGATTTAATTGATTATTTTGCTAACACAAAAAACCGGAGGATACCTTTGCTATACAAGAAGTAAAATCTATTAAATGTAATTCTACGTGCAATGCCAATAAAGCAAATTCTCTGTATTTTAAAATATTTTCATTTTGCATGTAATTTTGAAATTTTGTTATTGGATTGTTGTTGATTTATATATATATACATATATATGTATATATTTGTTATATTATTAATTTTATATTATAATAGGAATGTATTTATTTTTTATTTTTAAATCCTAGAAGATTGAGTTCTTATTTTCGATTAATGTTTTTAGAATTTGTTTGATTTTTTAGAATATTTATTTTCGTTTCACAAGGGTTTGCTTTGAAACTTCGTTTTCCCTTAAAAATCGAATGGGGCGCGATATAGGGCTCAGTTCACGTCTGGCAGCCCTGTTTGTACTGGAAGCCCTATATATATATAAACTGTTTTTATATGTAGTAGGTATATAGAGTTTATTAATCAATTGTAAACAATTTTGAATATTTATTATTCTATCTGCCTCACCATGTCAAATACTCACGAGCCGCCACTGATATATAGTATATGTGTATGTCGTTAATCCTTTATACTTAATAGCATATAAACTTACCATATTTCTTCACAATCATCGACGTCGTCTGCTGGTTTTTGTTGTTCATGCTGTTGTTGTAGTTGGAGATTATGTAGTCTGTGTTTTAAATGAAAAGGAAAATGTTTGAGAGAAGTCGTGTTATCTATGGTTTCGAGAATACTAACGGATGAAGATATCACAAAAATAGCCGGCTTTTGTTTACTTAACTTTTCATATATAATACTATATCCAAATATTTTTTTCACAGTAGGCTTTAGAGCTTTGCTAACTTTATCCTCGGTAATATCCCACGCAATTAGGTAATAATCTTTTATCAGCATATCTGTCCATTCCTTACTAGTTAATTGTTTGCAAAATTCTTTAGAAAATGAATCAAAATCACTGTGAAAATATAGTATTATAAGATTTCTCTGAAAACGAAATATTTTATTAATATTTATATAATAATAAGTATTCTTTGTAAGCTATACAAAGTAAAAAGAGTTTAATGTGAGGTGTAATGAATTAATTAAGTCTTCAATAGAAACAGGGCTTAGGAAGATGTAACAACTTTAACATTGAAACTGCTGGACAGTAAATACAGTCTACATAATAAGGCTAATATTTCTGGCAAAGAAAGGCTATCCGTCTGACAAAGTTCTTAGACTTGCGTAAGTACCTAGCTGCGCTGTCATTTTAGAATCTTAACGGTACTCACACAAAAATATTGCTTCGAAACGTTTTGCATGCGCTGCAATCGTTCCAACAAAAACTGTTGCCTACATCATATAAATACGTTGGACAACTGAATCAAAACTGACTAAACGTATTAATGGGAAAACGTTTCTACTTATTCTCTCAGTTTCATCCTCATTAACTTTACCATCAAAGGATATTGGCCTACTTTTTTATTATACAAAGTGTATACGAAAGTGAATTGAAATACGGTTTTATTTCTGAACTAAATGTTTTCTCACATAGTACTTCTTCATCCCTCTCTCTCCTATAACAAAATTGTTCGTAGCTCTTAAAATAGGTACCAGCTACAAATATTCTTTTTAGTCGTCCCTCTCTTTATGGTAGGAATAAGATGTTACCAGGGACTAAATCCGGCGAGTAAGGTGCATATTGTAGCAATTTATAGATCAAAATTTTGCGTTTGTTGACCTATTATCCTGTTATAACAGGTATACTATTATTAGATATGAGGATGAACTAAATATAAACAGGATTTTTTATTTTTTAAATCAATTGTTTTAATAAAAAAAATAATACACCTTATCCTTCAACATAATCTGCACTTTTTTCCCACCGAATTAGATATTTTTATGCCGTCATTGAGGAATGAAGTTGATCGTATCTCTAATCGATTGACTACGGATGATTCAACATGTTGATCCTTGTCAAAGACAGTGCCCTTGCAATTCCTTGTTGAGTGCCTCAAAAGTGGTAGTCGCATGGGAATAAATGTAAAATGTGAAAAGGTAGGTGTTCGTTAAGTGATTCTTTTCTAATTGTTCTCGAAATAAACAGCTGCGCACATTGCTTTCACCTTGTTACAGAGCCCTTTAGATAAGCACGTCTTGCCTTTTTCATCGACAAAGCAGTTTCGCTCATTAAGGAGCAACAAGTAATACGCTGATCACGAACAAAACTAATGAATAGTACGTTCTTCTGTATAGAAAAACGGGTCTCTCTCTTTGAGATGGTGCTTCTCGATCATGCCAACACTTCATGTTTCCCATCAAAATATGAGTTAAAATACCTTCTGTTCAAACAGTTGCTGTTGTTGCTCCATAATTCCGATTATTTTCGACATATTGCATTGCGCAAATCTCGCATAATGCATAAATAATATTCATTATTAATAGTTTGGCCTTCCAGATGGAATACAGAATTCACTATACCCTGCTAATAAAGTAAAACCGTGAGCAAGATTTTGATTTTCACTCTGTATTCCGATATTTTCGTCATATTCGTATATCTAGCTCTCAATACCTGCTATGAAGTTAGGGTTACATGATTCGTTGGCAAGCATCGCCCAAGCAACTGCAACACAGAGCGCTTGATGAAAAAATTTCACTCCCATTGGCACCAAGCATGACATGACGCGTTTCATTTTCATTTTTTTGGAGAAAATGATATGGTACAGTGATTTAGAAATGTTCAAATCTGCTGCTAACTCTCTGACAGACTTTTGACGGTTTTCAATCAGAAATTCCTTGATTTTCATGAAGTGGTCTTCATTGTCTATCACTGGCCGTTTCGAGCATCGCTGACAGCTTAGTAGCATTCTCGAAACAACTTGTGCTAATCATAAACACTTTCCTGAGACAGAAAATTATAAGGATAGGCATTATTTCACATTTCCTACATCTGTACAATATTTACTCCGTTTGCAATGCAAAAAGATGCAAGATTTCAGTAAGCTTTATGCTTTCACGCACAAAAATCTAGTGATAATACATTGCTTAATGCACATGTGTACCTCTTGCGCGCACTATGCTAATGACAGCCATTTAGCTCTGGCGGGTCGTGTCGGTGAACTCCCCTCTTTTCGAAATTCATTTAACACATGTTAAAGCACCGCACCACCAGTTTGTATAACAACGGCAAAACAGTCACATATGCTTCACTTTCATATTTTCTATAATGCCATGGAGAATACAAATTCAAATATAATTCTGATGTGCTTGAAATATGGAGGCTTTTTAAAAAATTACGAGGGCTGTCCTCTTTCTACTTGATTCTCTCTAGCAGGCCATAATATTTTGCTATAAATTTTTTTGTCAGTTTTAAACTAGGTATTTATTAGCTTAAGTTAAAAAATACATTGAGTTTTTGTATATTACGAAAGCTTAAAATAACTGCTTGCATAAGATTATTCAGCTGTGATTTTTTATAATTTGGAACTTTGCTTAAGCCGCAAGGAACGTCTTAAGCAATTGGGTTACTTGGTGACAAGTCATATTACTTTAAAGTGATGGCATAATAAATTTCAACTTAGTCGACTTTACTTAAATGACACATTCTGAGTTCCTAAGCAAAAAAAGAAGCGACTGTAAGGAGTATTCAAGCAACCATAAAGATTGGTATGAAGGCAATTATCATCATTTTAGATACACATTATTGGAAGATTTTAAAACTTGTTTCCATT